>JAJJMJ010012174.1:0-10696 GCA_022059055.1 Vitis cinerea | reverse complement strand
ACCAATGCATTTTAAAACAAATTCAAAGGAGAGTAATGGAAGAAAAATTTCTTTGGATTTATTTATTTTCATGGATTCTTTTAATATGCTATAAGCATTTAACATAATTGTGGATACTAATTGCTTCTTTTCTCCAACACAATGATAACACCACCAGAGACTTAAGAAAAGCACTAACAAGAAAAAATAAAATTGATTTTTTTGACTCTTTTCTTTGAAATTAAACTGTAGACATAAAAAATTAATGGATTAAATTATCACTAATTTGGTCTTCAAAAAAAATAAAATGATATCCTCTTATGGATAAGTTTCCCTAATTTCCAACTATAAAAAGGATAATAATAATAATAAGAAAATTATTATTATTATTATGATTATTATCTTCTTGGTAAAACCTCTTAGGAGAAGAAAATTTGCTAAAATCAAGGAACTAAATCCCTTGAATTAAACAACTAAAATTCGGGAATTTGAAATTCAAATTCCCTATCTTCACCTATAAATAGATGTGTCTTCTATCAAGAGGAAAGGAAATTCAGAAATCAGAAAAATTCAAAAAGGAAAATCCTAAGGAGAAAATCCAAAGGTAACTTTGTATGGGAAAAGGGGCTTCACAACAAAAGAAAGAGCTTCATCAAATCTCCTTGCAAGTTCGGTAAACGGCAAAAGCACTGCTACACGCGTTCTTCGCCATTCAACAAGGTCATTCGGGAATAAGCCACTTGTGACCCTCGATTAATCTTCGAAATCAAGAAAACGTCATTGTCGTCTTCCAAAGTGTGATCAAAGCAAAAGAATTAGAGGGAAAATATTCTTTTGGAAATAATATTATTTTGGAGATTTTACCCACAATATTTTAATTTCAATAAATATTTTGTTTGTACTATTTTTCTATTTTGTTTTGCTAATTTTGCAGGAATTTTGGTGCATACAAATTTCTGGCACGCCCGGTGGGACATCTCTGCCTCTCATCTCTTTTGTTAGAAGATTGATTTCTACCATGTCGATGACACCCAAAAGAACTCAAGTTGTGCATGTCAACAAGGGCAATGACAAGCTCATCATTGCTCAATCGACACATGATGCCATTATGGGCCCCATGACTCATAGCAAAACAAAATAAATATCTTCACTCTCAACAAAACAAACAAGTGAGTCTGCTTGTTTACTAAAACTGGTAAGAACACGTGACAAGCACCAACCACTCATCACCTTGGTCTCTTTGGGGGCAAAAAGCCATAGTCCTTATAGCAGGAGAAAATTCCCTTCAACACTATAAGACTTTAGGGATAAATCTCCTTGCTTTATTATCGATGCCAACTTTAGCACTAGTTCATACTCCGGATCGCTAACTGGAATGTCAAAGGAGGAAAACTACTCTAATCATTCCGACTCTTTTACTTCTCCCTTCTCGATGACTATGTCGGTAATGACAACTAGCACTACATCTGTAGAGGAGCAATTAGCAGAGATGGCTTGCGCCATTGCCAAACTCACCAAGACAGTTAAGGAGAAGGATATGTAGATAGCATCCCTCATAAACAAAGTTGAGGCATAAGTACAAAATACAGGTGAGTCAAGTCAAGGATTCAACCACTTTTCGAATGTTGCATCTCCTCTCAATGATGCACTACATTCATCTAGGACAATGCAAGTTGAGAGACAAGCGGCAGAATCTGCCTTAGTGGCGTCATTATCTATCCAACAACTTCAAGACATGATAACTAACACCATTAGAGCGTAGTACAGTGGACCCTCACATAGTACGCTCATGTACTCTAAACCTTACACTAAGAGGATTGATAACCTACGTATACCTATGGGTTATCAACCTCCAAAATTTCAATCATTTGACGGGAAGGAAAATCCAAAACAACATGTTGCCCATTTCGTTGAAACTTGTAACAATGCAGGTACATATGGTGACTTATTAGTTAAACAATTCATTCGTTCTCTCCGAGGGAATGCTTTTGATTGGTACATAGACCTTGCACTTGAGTGTATCGATAGTTGGGATCAAATGGAACGTGAATTCCTCAATCGTTTCTGTAATACCTAGTACTAATGAATTAAATAGGCAACAATGATTATTTTAGTACTTAACTTTAAGCTTGCTTATTAGATGTTAAAACTAGTTTAGTGCTAATCATGTTAAATTATGAATTAAACTTTAATTAAGGTTAAGTGGGATTAGTTAATGACCTAAGCATGCTTATTAGGTTCTCAGGGACTGATTAGGGTTATGAAAACTTAAAGGACTAATGGGCAATTATGAGTTTTATTTTTGATAACTTGAAGGACTAAAGTGCAAAATTGGGAAATTGAAGTTAGTGGAATGCCACCTCCTACTTGGGTGGATTGGTGGCAGCCATGTGGCCAGCCAGCTTGTGCTTGGTTGCATGGAGACTCGTTTAAAAGGGGTTGCAGCTCGTTTTGTACCAGTTCACCTGCAACAACTTGGGTTAGAGAGAGAAAGTGTAGATTTGAGGTAAGCAAGTTGTTTAATTTTGTAATTTTCGTTTATTTTGGTTCTTAATGGTATGCTGAAAAGAATTAACGGTAAAATTTGTGTAAAAGTTGAGTGTAATTAGCTATAAACCCGTTTTAGTTAAAAATCACAATTAATTAAATATTAAAGTATTTTAGCTTAAGTATTTTATTAATGGTAATATCAGCATGAATCTTTGTTTAATTTGGTTTGATTGAAAAATAGATTAGTAAACATGTGATTAATTAGGTTATTTGGACGCTTGGGATTTGTTAATAGGTTAGGCTTTAAGAAAATCAAAAGAATTAGTGTTTGGTAATTAATTGGGGAATATGAGAATTAAAAAAAATAAATAACAGAAAGTTGTTAAAAATTAGTAAGAAAGGAAAATTTCATAAGTTTTAATTGAATGAATTTTAATGGTTAGGAAACCTAAATTATGTTGTTTCATTTCAAAGAGCCCCTACATAGAAGAAACAGAAAAAAGAACTGGTGTAAGGTAGGGAATTTTATGCTATTCTATAGTGTATCTGATTTATTTCCTTGAATTATTTGTTGGAATTTCATGTTATTTTTATGATTTAATAAAATGTTTTAATGTGTCATTGCATCTCCGTTTATTGCATTAAAAATGTTACCATGATATTGGAACATATATTGGTATGAAGATTCATGGTTCTATGTTGTTGAAATGGTTCATGGTGTGGTTGCATTGCAAGAAGGATATGGAATTATCACAGATGATATTAAGAGAATTGATTGGTGGGAAGTGTTTATGTGATATTACAGACATATTATCATTTGATATATTGTTTATGTGGGACCGTGGGTCCTTGGGTGAAAGTCCTTAAAGCCCTCGAGGAAGACACTCTGATGTGGGTTTATGGGGTTGGTCTTGTCCCTGGGTTTTAGTCCTTAAAGACATGGGGTTGGTCCCGCCCTTGGGTATGAGTCCCAAAAGACACGGGGTATGACTTGCCCTTGGGTGATGTCCCAGAATAGTCATTATTATATTGATCGAGTATCTTATGGAGCATTGATATCTGATGTATATATTGGTGGGGGTTAGCAGTTTATCAGTTGTGAAAGGATGGATGAGGAAAAACAAAGATGAAACCAACAAACACATGCATACATGTTTGACATGATTACACATTTGTTAATGGTTATAAAATGTTTATCATGCATGCTATTAAAAGTTTAATTCAAGGTTTTTAAGGGTATGCTTAGGATGGTTATAAACTTTCCTACTGAGTTGTGAACTCACCCTATTCCTTCCACCTTTAGATGCATGTTAGAAGACCTATGCAGGAAATAATGCTTGAGCAATGCTTTACTGTGATTGGATGCTGTTTGTTCGCATTGAAATTCTTTTGAGGCCTTGCCTTTTGTATCAAAGACTGAATCTTTTTGTAGGAATGATGTAATATATATTTGTCAGGTACACTTGTAGTATGGGCTACCCATAGTGAACAATGGGGTTTTGGTATATGTAAATTAATGTAGTACAAGTTTCTTTTGTGAAACAAAACATATTTTGTTAACTAATAGTCACAAAGTTTAATATAGGATGTACTCTTCATAATAGGTTTTGCGTATCCTCTTTTTGAAAAAATTCAAGCAGGAACTCAACATTTTAATATTTGTATCCTTATATTTTTTTTTAGAGCACTTATACTGTATTTGAGTATCAATTGTTTAGTTTGAAGAATAACAAAAACCGGGGTGTGATAGTTTCTATAGCACCCGACGAATTGTAAGCATGATGGAACTTACTAACACTAAGCAATGGAAAGACGAGCTGGTTGTAGACTATATCAATCGTTGGCGTTCCTTAAGCCTTGACTACAAAGATAGATTATCTGAGGTATTAGTCGTGGAGATATGCATGCAAGGAATTCATTGGGGTCTCCTATACATCCCCCAAGGGATACGACCCCGTACCTTTGAAGAATTAGCTACTCAAGCACTTGACATGGAACTCAGCATAGCCAACATGGTGCTAAAAAGGACCTTATCGTTGACTAGCAAAGAGAAAGACATAATGGGAAAGTAAGTGATAAGAATTCAATAAAACCCATCCAGGAGTCAATGACGGTAAATACAACTCCTATCAAAATCTTAGTGCAAGATAAAAAGAATGAAGTAAAAAAGGTTGGACCAACCCAGGAAAATGAGAGGTGTCGGTTCACCTTAAAGGAATTAGAGGAAAAGAAGTATCATTTTCTTAACTCTGATGGGCCTAACATGTTGGAAGACCTGCTTCAGACAAAGGTTATTGAGCTACTTGAGTGCAAGCGTTCAGAAGAAATGGGTCGTGTTAATGATTTGAACTATTGTCATTACTGTCGAATCGTCAGTCACCCGGTGGAGAAATGTTTCATCTTAAAAGATCTCATAATGAAACTTGCAAAACAAGGAAGAATTCATTTGGATCTGGATGAAATAGTAGAGTCAAATCATGCTATAGTCACATTTGGGTCCCTTGATCTTGTTTCATTACACGTTCCACCTAAGACATTGGGGGCATGCGCTGGTACTATCCAATGCGAGTCATTGAAACCAAAGCAAACACAAGTGTCATGTCAAGACATCCTTCTTTACTTCTATTTTGATAATGAATCAATGTTGTATAACGAAGAAAGTTGGACATTGGTGACATGAAGAAGACCTCATAAGAAGCAAAAATCTCATCCATAGCCAAAGGAACAACATAAGAAAAATTTAGTCGATATCTGAAAAAGAAAGAAGAAAAGAAACCTAAAAGAAAACAAGATATTGTACAGGTTGATAACTTTTTGGTACAGAAGCTCATCACCCCTGTCACCTTAGGAGAATACTTTCCTCTAGAGTTTTTCAATAGAACGATAATGACATCAACCTATATGGTCTCTTGTCACAAAAATTCGGAAGAATATGAACCAAGTGAAGATGAAGAAAACATTCTTGGTATAGAGTCGAGCGAAACCAAGGAAGAGGATGAGGTAGTAGCAAATCTACAATGCTTACTCTCATTCTTTGGTATCTGTGAAATGTTGCAACTTTATGAGGAAACACAAATTGCATTGATCCAAATACATAGGAATCCATCACTCTAGGCTACAAAAATAAAGGAGGCAAACAATTTGAGAACAAATGCCACAATTGTGCAACATGTTGTGCAACCATCACTTTCACCAGTGATGATGAAGAGAGCATGACATCAAATTTTACCACAATTGTTTTCAAACCGCGACATTCTAGTGATGCTCTTTAAAGCATGAGCCTAAACTACATATTACTCCTATTATACAAGAGCTTAAACTGTAGTAAAAAAAAAAAAAAAAAACATTCTTGGCAAACTTCTTAAACTGAGGAACAAACTTTTTGTATTAAAGAAGTCAAATCCGGAGATTCCAAACTAAAATCTCCAACTTCTCTACATATAAGTGTTCTTTTCTTTCATCATGACGCATTCTTAAAAGGGTGATGCAACCCAGAAACTAAATCTAAAAATGAAGCTCAAAAGTCAAAATTAAACTCCACACATTCTTCAACAAGCTCATAGAAGAATATCATACACAAAAAAAAGTGTCATTCATCCACCTTCAAAGCTAAAGAAGACAAGGGTAGGTTTTTCAAAACACTTGAGGAAATTGTCAATAAGTTTACTTGATATCAAGTCATCTTTGATCCTCAATTAAACTTTGTTCCAAGGACATGAATTTATCATCCTTCGATCAAACTCAAGACAAGTGACACTCCTAGCCCACATGAGCATAAACTACGTATGACACACTAAAAAAAAAAAGTCCACTAAGTTGAAAACTTGAAAAGACGACTTAGGCAAAAGTTAGGACATATGCTTGCAAGATTAAACATTTCTTTTAGTCTTGGAAAAAGTTAGAGCGTAAAAAAAAAAAAAAATGGAACTACGTTTGACTTGATCCCATTTCTTTGAAGGGTACGTAGGCAACTCAGGGAAACCATTTGAGTTCAGTCACTACCAAAAAAAAAAGTGTCATTTTTTTATTAATAAATAAATTTGGCTAACAAACGCTAGACTTTATTACATCTTAATAAACAAAAGAAAAAAAATAAATAAAGGAAAAGAATGAAAGCTAAAGCTAAGTAAAAAATACAATGGTCACATCCACACCAAGCATGCAAGCTCCTCACATTGAGTCCTTAAGGCTTCTTGAAGTGTCTCTAAAGTCTTGACATCGACATTGGTAAGCACAGGGGTTTGGACGATAATGACATGTTCTTTTCTCAAGCGAGAAACATCATTCTGTTTATTGGCTATAATCTCATCGATCTCCAAGATTGAGTTGTGAAGGCACTCTTTTTGTATACCTAGTTGCTCCAATTCCTTCTTAAGTGCTTCCTATTTAGCATCGAGAGTAGCTAAGTCAACCTTTAATGATTGATGACGATTTACCTGTACACCCTCAGAGTTTAGAGCATCCATAATCTGAGATGCAACAATAGCTAAACGTTCACTTTGTATTTCCACAGATATCTTCATAGAATGGGTGCGTTGCACTACATCGAGGTGATCTACACTCTCCATGTATTTCTCAATCTGAGACTTCAATGGTGAAGGGTCCACTCCAATCTTTGTGATAGAGTTGAAAAGCTCATCAATTTTTCCTCTCAATAATGAGAGACACTCATTGGAAGTTTTGATAATAATCTCCTTAATGTATTCTCCTATCATAAGTGCTGCTTAGTGTTGCACATTAAAGATGATTTGTTTGACGTCAAATGTGTAAATGGAAGTAGAAGGAGCAACCACAGTAGGGCATGGAGATTATTGTTCAGCAATTAAACCTACAACCGTTAAAAGTGTCAATTCATCATATGTTGTATCTCCAATTGTGGTCTTTTGACCTTGAGATTCAATCAGAACATCACTTAAGATGTTAATAATACCTTCATCACCCAAATGAGAATGAGGTAAAGGTAATGGGATGATAGAGTGATTATCTCGTTGCATAGTCAAAGTAAAGGGCATTGACTCCCTAGTAGCAACAACATTTTCGAACCGATCCTTAGAAGAGGACTTATCCCCTTCATCGACAAATTGGTTGTCACTTGCCACCTAAGGCAAATATTTATTTATTTTAGTATCAATGCAAAAAAAATAAAAAATAAAAATTACTTCTTCACCATCAAGTTCCATCGGTTGAGTAGAAGTTGGGACGTCAACAAAGAAGACATCTACATCAAGAGGATGAGAGTTAGTCTCATCATAGTACACAGGGTTAGGTTTAATCTTTTGGCATTTAAAGTGACATTCACTTGTATTTTTAGAGTTGTTGTCTGATACATAAAGACCATGTGCATTGTTATGCTGCTTAAAAGTCTTGTGACATTGAGTACTACCACCATTGAAAATAGTTTCCTCATGCTTTAAGTGTGTCGAGGTATTAGTTTGATGTCCACCCATTGAGTGCTTAGAAGAAGCTCTTGAATCATCAGGTAAATCATCAAAATCATTCTCAACATTGTCTTTAACATTCTCCTTAGTAGAAACACTTGAGTCATTCTTGTGCATTCTACTATCTAAAGATTTTAAGGGTATTAGCCGAGAAGAATCAGGAGGAGGCTCTATACAAGCAGCAGTAAGAATTTCCTTATTAGGATTACGCACTCTGATCCACCAATCCGCATAAGCCTTGGTGACTGAAAACTCTTCAAGACTATGATAATCTGGTATAGTAACTTTGGAATAGGTACCAAGCCTAGTGCATGACTCCCAATGTTGATACACCGCCTCTAAAGTTCCAGTGCAAAAAATCTTTGGCAAACTCCCCAGAAGGTCTTGAGGATACCCAAATTTCTTGGAAAACCGATGAGGATAATACGGTTGGATCACCCGATGGTTACCTTGTCGGAAATATAAATAGCTAGAGCGAAGACTTATGAGATAAGAAGCTTTGGTAACACTAATAGATTCATTATCAGTCCAGTGCACACGCTCCTTGTGGCACAATGCCAAGTGGTCCAACTTTACGCCTATGCAAGACATTATCAAAGCTTGAGCTTGCAAATCATCAAAACACTTAGCAAAAAACTCGTCGGCGTAATAAGTCATCTGTGAGGAATGGTTCCAAGAATGAGAAATGAAATAGGTGTCGAAATATTCACCTAACCATCTGTATAAGTAATGAATAGGGAAAATAGATGCATTAGTCCTAGGTTTCGAAGAACAAGCGATTTCATTTCAGCTGTTGTAAATGCTTGCTAACACTGGAACAACAAGGCTAAATGTTTCACCTTGAGCCATTCTACTAGCTACCTTGAAGACTCCAAGACGAATCAAATTGACACCCCAAGGAAGAACAAACTTACATAACCAACATGCTAAGAAAGCAACCACTTAAGTCTCTTTAACATCTGTCTCGACTATGCCAAGATTTTCAAAAACTTCCATCTTCGATTGAGTATGAAATTTAATAGGATCAATTTCCCCGGAGGGGTCATGAGTCTCCTTAGGCCTCTATGCCTTATTCCTTGTACTTTTCTTTGGAGGTTTGGCATACTTCATAGAGTCTTTGTACCAAAATGACACCCAAGAGGCTAACTTGAATGAAGACTTCCCTTTCATCTCAGAGCAAATTCGATGATATGTAAGGAATAAGTTTCAACAACTTGATTGGAGTGAGGACTTTGTTGCATCATTAGATAACTCTTCTACGCTTGGTACCATCTCATCATAAAAAGATCCACTGATGAGTAGTCCCGAAATAAGATACAAGTCCCAAAGAGAGATGGAAACCTCTGCAATGGAAGTATGCAAGGTGTTAGTGGTAGGACACCAACGTTCGCAAAAGGCCCTAATCACAGAGGCATGATGATCATAGTTGAATAAGGATGCAAAAACAACTTCATAAAGCTTACATTCTTTAAGAAATGGTCCATTCCGACTCAATACCTCCTCAACCCATTCCCAATATCCTTTGGTAAAGAAAGGTTCCCCAAGTACTTTGAATAAGCTTCCCCATTTGGATTCTCCGTCACAAACACGAGAACCCAACAATCCAAATTCATCATGAACTTCAATAGTAGTTGGGCGAGAGGAATTTGGCAGCAGAACATTAGAAACAGGTTTCACCTTATTAAGTTTTGAATTGTTGATATTTGTAAGCTTGCAAGATGTAACTCGGGACCAAGAAGAAGTGTGTAATAGGTCATTTGTCACTAGCACTAACAAAGATTGAAGGTCAGTAAGTGACTTATGCATTGACAAAGTAGTCCCATCCTCAAAATCTTCACTATCATCCTTAAAAATAGTTACAGTCTTCTCCTTGAAACATTTGAAGAATGCCATCCTACACAAAAAGGAAAAGGGAGGTAGAGGGAGAGATGAATAAATATGGGTCTAAGATTTTAGATGCCACTGTGCATTTAAGTCAGGCCAATTCGCATGAGTGAAGACCTTAGCACTTAAGTCATATTAAGTGTTGAAAGTACAACACCGCTTCACATCAAGGCCATAACTTGTTTGCATAGATACCAAGCATTATTCTGGTTTAATTAAATGTTAAAACTTGAAACACCACTATGCATTCAAGTCAAGCCAATTTGCATAGGTGAAGACTTTAGCACATAAGTGTCGAAAATACAACATCGCGTAACATCAGGGCCATAACTTGTTTGCATAGATACCAAGTATTATTCTGGTTTTAATTAAATGTTAAAACTTGAAACACCACTATGTATTCAAGTCAAGCCAATTTTCATAGGTGAAGACTTTAGCACATAAGTGTCAAAAATACAACACCGCATAGCATCAAGGCCATAACTTGTTTGCATAGATACCAAGTATTATTCTGGTTTTAATTAAATTTTAAAACTTGAACACCACTATACATTCAACATTCAAATCGAGCCAATTTGCATGGGTGAATACTTTAGCACATAAATGCTAAAAATACAACACCGCTTCGTGTTAGAGCTATGACTGGATTACATGAGGGTCAAATTTTAAATATTCATATTTTTTTTATGGATATTTAATTTTATTAAAAAAATTCCCCCTCAAGCATTAAAGTGATTTAAAAAAAAATTACCTGAAATCAAATTCATCTTTACAAATGATGAAGACCGACATGTGTTCGAAAAAGGTAAGTCTTTTTCTTCCTTTAAAAAAAATTGTATAAATAAGGAGAACACATGTTAACATATATATATATATATATATATATATATATATATATATATATA
>JAJJMJ010012156.1:0-13838 GCA_022059055.1 Vitis cinerea | reverse complement strand
AGTTAAACAACATGTCAAATTATTTTTAATTAATGTTAACATAGTCACTTTCTTAAATTCTTTTTTTTTATATATTTTTAAGGAAAATATTTAATTTTTTTTCATAATATTTTCTTTCTTATTTTTTTTCTATCTTATTTTATTTGAGGATAATGATTTTCCTAAATAGTTTTTTATTAAAAAAAAATGATGATCAAGTAAATTAAATAATTCACCATTTATTATTTAGAAGGCAATTTTAGAATAAATTAAATTATGATTAATCATAAATCTACATATAATTCATTTATTATTTACAATAAATTAAGATTAAAAAAAAACATAGTAACAAATATGATAGATTCATGAGAAGTATATTGGTTTTTGAAAATTAGAAATTGAACTTTTTTTGCAAAAAAAATAAAGTTTTTATTATATAAACAAAAATAGATTTATTCAATTAATTTTATTTTTATAATTAAAATTTTGAAGTTAAGAAAAAGTATTGAATAAGATATTAATTTTTTTCTACTAAGGCAACTCTCAAAAGTTTTTTTTTAATATTTATATTTACTTTTGAAATTAATAATGGTTAAAAATAGTTGTTATATTTACGTAGATTAAAAAGTGACAATATTTTTTTAATAATTTTAATCATGTAAAATTATATTATTACATAAAAATTTTATTACTTTACTTAAACAATATATTTTTATTTACATGAGGCATTGTGTAAATATTTAACTTTTCAAATACAAAATATTTTTAAATATATAATAACATAATATAATTTTTATTAATAAATTTTAAATATTGTAATCATTGTTGATGCAAGGTCAACAGGAATCAGATCTGTCTAAGCTGACAGGGTTTAGACAACCTTCCTCCTTGCATTGTGCCTCTCAGAGCTTTTGCCCAGCAATGGGGGAATTAGGTGAGCTTCTTCCTTACACAAAGGATGTTTGGACAAGCGGTCCAGGCACGCCCCTTCGAAGCTTAAGTTAAGTAAAGATAGGTTAGGCTTCTCCAAGGAGAGAGTGAATAGGCTTACTCATATGTGCATACCTTGTTTGTGCTTGAGGAGGGTTTTTATAGTGCTCAGGAGAAAACCACTATAGTGCTAACTAAACACTTTGACTTTATCTATAATGATGACTATCCTGCAAGTGGCAGGACAATCATTACAGCTTTAGGCGGTTGGCAAGTGGCTTCAGAAGAGATGTCATAATGCTTAATCGTGTAGTTACCCATCTCTTCAACCTACTGGAGGTGTGGGGTTGTGTGCGGTAATTAATTGACATGGACTAGAGGGTTAGGAGAGGTCCCATCAGTCATTCCCCTACCAGATGTGAATGATTGCATAAAGCAGTGGGCCTTGAAGGCTGATTGGGTGGTTCTGTCCGCTCGAGGAGTCCGACCTTACTTGTTGTCTTTCTACGTAGAGGAAGGGCTCCTCCTGCTTGTGACTAGATGAATTGGTCATGATCCGGATGGAAGAATCCGAACATTACTTCTCCCCTTATCCGGTTAGCGCTTGGCTGGAAGTGACAAGTGGAATGACATGTGGAGGCCCCCACAATCATCAATATTATTAACAAAGAGATAACAAATTACTTATTAAATTATAAATTATATAATACAATGGTATAATATATATATTTTTTATTTAAAACAATATTGAATGTTGAAATACATGATATAATGAAACCATTATATATAACATATATAATTGGATATCTTATATAAAATAAATATGCATGTAGCATAATATGTTATATTCAATATAATATTATAAAAGAGTTAAATTTCATTACCCCTTTAGGTTTGGTATAAATACATCTAATCATCAGTGATTTCAAATTTGGTCAATTAGCACCTTAATAAATTTATTTTATTTATAAAATTATTTTTTTAAGAGATTTGAATAAAAAGGATTTTAGGTAAGTGTGTTTAAAAAAAAAATTATATATGAAATACCTCTACAAGGTATTAGTTGACAAAATATAAAATCAATGGAAGTTTAATGTATTTATACTAAGCGGGATATGAATGAAATTAATCCAATTTTAAAATATCATGTTTCATAAATATATATATATATATATATATATATATATATAAATCAAGTGTATTCAAAATATTTTTATTCTGGTTATCAAATAATAAATGATGGGTAATTAGGTGTGACTTTACAAATAAGTAACTAGCTTCAAATTTATTCCTTTTAAAGTGAATGTAACCAAATACTACTAGTACTACTAATCTCTAACCAAACCCTTAAGATGTTAGGGTTCAAAGCAATTACATATTATGGGACCCCGCATCCATCTAGGCATAAATGCATTTCTCGTTCAGTTGTTAAATGGACAAAGGACATCTAGCATTGTGATATGCTCACTATTGTCTAACATGATCCCGACGCGCCGTCTAGAGCGATGCATGTTCTACACAAGAGTCATGTAACCTTATCCATCTGGCCCTAAGATATTGGATGGACACAATCAACCAAGCATTGCATATGTCATCTGACAAGTACTAACTGCAATAGGCACTAAGTGTCTTAATTGACACAATTGTTACGAGGCTAAAACGTCAATCTTTAAGGCTCATCAAGGCATGATAGCCGTTATGAGTCGACAATCATTGACATTAAAGACAGTAATGCACAATCAAAGACAACATTAAGGTGCTCGAGAAGAAATTACATTTGATCAAAGATAAATAGTCGTTCTTGACCATAAGAAAGGTATGTTGTCATTTCCCAAAATACTTTTTTCTTGCCTAAGTCTTCTTTCTCTGACTTAAGCTTTGAAGAGGCATGCCCGGACAACCTGTTTGGACATCCTTTTGTGCAGGAAACAGATATGCATGTGTCTTGAGTGATCTAGACGGAAATATAGTGTGATGATTCTAGCTATAACTTGGGATCTAGACGGACACATCACATACCCCACTAAGGAATGTAAAAGTCAACAATTATATCTCATTGATAGGCAAAAATAATAATAATAACTATTATATCTCATTAACTAGAACAACAAAAGGTTAATTATTATATCTCATTTACTAGAACCAAACAAATTAGAGTCAAACATTTTGTTTCATTTATTCAAATTTACAAAAATATAATATCTCCATATTTTCCTTTTATAAATAAAAGAAAAATATTATACCATATTTTTCATACAAAATATATTTGATGCACACATAAAAAGAAAAATAACATTCTACACATTTCAAAATAACATATAAAAAGAAAATTATTTTCTTTGACAAAATTTACATTAATTTCTCTTACCTAAAAAATACTTAAGCTATGTTTGGTTGGTAAGATAGGATTGAATAGGATATGATATGCATGTCCTAAGATATCATATCTCTTTGAATAGAATATGCAAATCTTAGGATATGATTTCCAATGAGATATGATATTCTTGAAAATACATATCCTATAGACATGATATTTGAAGGTAGCATATCATATTGGATATGTTATACTATATT
Source organism: Vitis cinerea (assembly GCA_022059055.1). NCBI lineage: Eukaryota > Viridiplantae > Streptophyta > Magnoliopsida > Vitales > Vitaceae > Vitis > Vitis cinerea. The sequence goes on along the minus strand of JAJJMJ010012156.1, from coordinate 10,355 downwards.
ATATTTATATTTAATTTGTAAAATGAATAAAAATAATATAAAATATATATTATTTTCAATGTTTAAAATAAAAATTATATCACATTCAAATATTTTCTATTTTAAAAAATGAAGTTTTTGTTATGTTTAACAATATTCATGATTAAAATATTTAAATTTTACAAATAATTTTTTTTAAATTATGTTATTTAATTTATAAAAATAATTTATATATCATTTATTAATATTATTTTATAAATATTTTTTTAGTTTTTCTTTTTTAATCATAAATTTAATTTATAATAAAAAAATTATTTTGTAATATGAGTATATTCAAAAATAAAATAAAATAATTGATAAAAAATAAAATTTTGATACATAAGATATGTACATCTCATATCTTACTATAAGATTAACATATCTCATATGAAAATGATAAAAAGAAAATATGATGGATAACATATTCCACCACTTATCATATCTCATATTTGATTGAATATGAGATAAAATAAGTTATGAGATAACTTATTCTATCTCATCACCAACCAAACATGGGATATGATATAATATCCTCACTCTTATCTTATCTCATACTATATCCAATCAACCAAACATGACATTAGAATCTTTGAAGAATTTAGTCCCAAAGAACCTACTTTTCACCTAACAAAAAAAAGGGCAACTATTACTATTGACTATGTATCTAAATCTATAACTTTGAGAACCCTAAAAATTTCTTATGTTAGTATATTAGTATCACTATATCATTTTTAACTTTCTAATCAATAACAATTTAATAAGTAAGCTTCTAAATTTTCATAAAAGTTGTATCTTTTCCAAAAATCTCACCTAAATTAAATATCTTAAGCATATGTATTTATATTAAACCCTTTTAGATGAAGAGATTCTTTTTTAGTTTGTCAATCCACTTGATGAGAGGAACATAAAAGACTTAAGAAATCAAGTTATTAAGGACAAAGAAAATCATATTAACTCCTTAAGTCAAGAAATCAGTTATTTAAGAATTGAAGAACAATTGAAAGTCAAGAAAACACAAGATGTCATGGAAAAATTTAAGAAAAGTTTAACTATAGAAGTATATTCAGAAATCCCTAATACATTTTTTCATAGGAAGCAGCATGAGGCAAAGTTACCTTAATGATCTAGAATTTAGTGAGAAGAATATTCCCACTAAAGCAAGACCAATCTAGATAAATAAAGACTTATTAACCCATTGTGAAAAAAAAAAAAATTCAAGATCTTCTTAATAAAAAATTGATAAGAAAATCTAAGTCCTCCTAGAATTGTTCAACCTTCTATGTTTAGAAACAAGCTGAAATAGAAAGAGGAACACATAGGCCTGTAATCAACTACAAATCACTTAATGATGCATTAAGATGGATTAGGTATCCTATTCCAAATAAGAAAGACCTTTTTTAGAGGTTAGTTAAGTTTAAGATTTTCTCTATGTTTGACATGAAGTCAGGATTTTGGCAAATCCAGATTGTTGAGAAAGATAGGTATAAGACAACCTTTATAGTGCCCTTTGGACAATATGAATAGAACATAATGCCCTTTGGACTTAAGAATACTCATTCAGAAATCCATAACATAATGAATGAAATCTTGAATCCATTTTCAGATTTCATCATTGTATATATTGATGATGTTTTGGTGTATTCTACATCAATTGAAGAATATTGGAAACATCTCAATAGATTCATTTAGACTGTCAAGGAAAATGGTTTAAGTTTGTTTACCACTAAAATTAATCTTTTCCAGACTAAGATATAAAGGGTGCTAAGCAAAAGGACCAAAAAAGAGTTTACCTCAGAATTCTTTCCTAACTTCAACATGCCACTACAAGACCCAAAGCTGTTGGAAACTCTGTACAAGTCGAGATTCAAATCCTTGGCAATCCAATGGTAACAGACACATAGCCGGCTACTTACACTCCCAAATGACATAAAGGATTCAGAATCATGCCTTTAATTCAGCTGTCCCCAATCTCAACAGGTCCCCAGACACTCTTCTCATACCTATAGACTCTAACTCAGTAACCAGCCGTATGTTCGTGCCACAGCAGTTATCCTGTGATGAACTTCTACAGGAAAATTGGGTCACATTTGAAGAAAAGCACTATTCCACTGTACAAACCATTCAAACTCAGGATCTCATTTACCAGGAAAAAGGATAGCAACGTTGAATTAAGGTTTCCTTCTCCCACAGAGCAAGAGTGGAGGGAAGCCCCTTATCTTAGAGAAACCCCAGAAAGCAAATAAAGTTCTGGAAATATGGGGGAGCCCTTTATGTTACAGAAACTTGGGGGTCTCACTTCTTGAAATAAAGTTCCTCCATGAAAGCAATAGACAATTATAATAGCAGTCTAATTTCCTATTATTGCTCTGAATTCTCATGGCATTAAGGCTTTTTGGAAGGACAAGGAATTCATGTTAGTTAGCATTTTAACAAGTATTTTTATGATAGAAAAACATTATGATGGGTTTTATGATCGATGATATACTCCAGAGGATTATCAATTATACTTCCATTGCAATATATCAGCACAAATGAGAATGTCTTGACGGTTTTAAATTTCTGCTTAGAGACCTAAATTTCCACCATCATTTATGAATTCCTATCAAATAGAATCATGTCAAAAGAAGACTCCATTATGAAACACAAGTAGCCTTTGCTGTGGAAAAGTAGATATTACACAAAGATGGCATATTCCTCCTAGAACTGCATATCCTACACAGCATTTGCTAAGCCCATTATCCACAAGATATTACAACAATCTATTATTGGCCTGTATACAGACAAAGATCATTTTTCAACTTTGACATACTTCCATTCATTTTGATAAGCCAAAGATAGAGGAAGTGGTTACAGATCCCACGTGATAGACTTGATTTCTGTTATGACAGCTATCACTACAGCTGTCTTTACTTCTTGTAACAGAGCTTCTTGAACAATATATAAAAACTCTCTCACTCTGCTTTTCTTCAATAAAGAGAACAGAGTTTTGCCTTCTCAAATTCTAACTTGGTATCAGAGCTTCTCGATCAAAGGTGTGAGTATTCTCCTCTTTTTTCTCAGTTTTCCATCTCTTTCCTTAAGATCCAATCATGGCTTCCGCTTCCACTCAATTCTCTTCATCCTCTGACTCGATTGGATCTGGACAAAGCATTACAATAGCGTCTCATCCTTCTTATCAGATGCTCAATCATACTCTACCTGTGAAACTTGATCGGACTAATTACATTCTGTGGAAATCTCAGATTGATAATGTTGCTTTTGCCAATGGATTTGAAGATTTCATAGACGGATCTTCCATCTGTCCAGATAAAGAACTCAGTTCAGGATTGATCAATCCTGCCTTTGTTGCTTGGAGAAGACAAGATCGAACGATCCTCAGCTGGCTCTACTCGTCTCTCACACCAGCGATCATGACACAAATCATTGGTCACAACTCTTCTCACTCTGCTTGGAATGCATTGGAGAAAACCTTCTCATCTTCCTCCAGAGCCAGAATTATGCAGCTAAGGCTCGAGTTACAGTCAACCAAGAAAGGTTCTCTGTCTATGATCGATTATATCATGAAGGTTAAAGGAGCTGCCGATAGTCTAGCAGCAATTGGAAAACCTGTCTCAGAACAAGACCAGGTTATGAATCTCCTTGGTGGACTTGGATCCGACTATAATGCAGTTGTAACTGCTATTAATATTAGAGATGACAAGATCTCTATTGAAGCTGTTCATAGCATGCTTCTTGCGTTTGAACATCGCCTTGAGCAACAAAGCTCGATTGAACAATTCTCTCCTATATCAGCCAATTATGCCTCTTCATATAATAGCAGAGGTGGTGGAAGGAGGTATAATGGCGGTCGAGGACAGAATCATACCCCAAACACCAACAACTATACCTACAGAGGTCGTGGTCGAGGGGGTCGATATGGCCAAAATGGGAGGCACAATTCCAACAGCTCTGAGAAGCCACAATGCCAGTTGTGTGGCAAGTTTGGTCATACTGTTCAGATCTGTTATCACAGATTTGATATCTCCTATCAAAGCTCTCAGAGCAGTAATACTTCTCCCTCAAATGCTGGTAATCCAAACTCTATACTTGCTATGGTTGCCTCTTCTAATAATCTTGCAGATGACACTTGGTATCTTGACTCTGGAGCCAGTCATCATCTGACTCAGAGTGTGGGCAATCTGACCAGTTCTTCACCTTACACGGGCACAGATAAGGTGACAATTGGTAATGGTAAGCACCTATCCATTTCCAACACTGGTTCTCATCGTTTACTTTCTGATTCACACTCTTTTCATCTCAAAAAGGTGTTTCATGTCCCCTTTATATCAGCAAACTTGATAAGTGTTGCTAAATTCTGCTCAGACAATAATGCCTTAATTGAGTTTCAGTCTAATAGTTTCTTTGTGAAGGATCTACATACGAAGAAGGTGCTTGCTCAAGGCCAGCTTGAGAATGGACTTTACCGATTCCCAGTTTTGAACAGCAAGAAAGTAGCCTTTGTTGGTGCTACTAATTCTTCTACTTTTTACTCTCATAATTCCAGTATCTTTGATAATAAAGTGAAGTTATGGCATCACAGACTAGGCCATGCTTCTACTGACATTGTAACCCAAATTATGCAGAGTTGTAATGTCTCCTTTGAAAAGAATAAAAATACTGTTTGCTCCTCTTGTCAGCTTGCTAAAAGTCACAGATTACCTACTCATCTTTCACTTTCTTGTGCTTCCAAACCTTTGGAACTTGTTCACACTGACCTTTGGGGACCTGCCCCAGTCAAGTCTACCTCTGGTGCTAGATATTTCATCTTGTTTCTAGATGACTTCTCACGGTACACCTGGTTCTATCCTCTTCAAACAAAAGACCAAGCCCTTCCTGTTTTTAAGAAGTTCAAACTCCAAGTAGAAAATCAATTTGATGCTAAAATCAAATGCCTACAGTCTGATAATGGTGGTGAGTTCAGATCCTTCAAGACGTTTCTTCAGCAAACAGGCATTTTTCATCGGTTTTCTTGCCCATATAACTCAGCTCAGAATGGGAGAGTTGAACGAAAGCATAGGCATGTTGTTGAAACCGGGTTGGCCTTGTTGGCTCATGCCTCCTTACCAATGGAATTCTGGCAATATGCTTTCCAGATAGCTACATTTCTCATCAATAGAATGCCAAGTAAGGTACTCCAAAATAACTCCCCTTATTTCACACTTTTTCAAAAGGTTCCGGATTACAAGTCCCTTAGAGTATTTGGCTGCTTGTGTTACCCATTCATCCGTCCTTACAACAGTCACAAACTTCAATATCGTTCTGTTCAAAGTCTATTTCTTGGTTATAGTCTTCATAACAAAGGGTTTTTGTGTCTTGACTTTCTGACTGGACGAGTTTACATCATTCCTCATGTTGTTTTTGATGAGGGACAATTTCCTCTAGCTAAACCTCACTCTCTCTCCCCAACCAAAGACACTTCAACAGATACTTTAACTCCAGCCATTATAACTTCCTTTCCTTCTCCAACCTTCTGTTCTAATGGCAGCCACACATCTTCACTATCTTCCTCTCCTTCCACGAGTGAAGCTTTTGATTCTGTGAGTAGTCCTACTGTTACTCCTGCCTCTAGTACCTTACCCGAAGCTATACATGAGGATCCACCTCCTTCTCCTTCCCCTGCTCCACGCATGACAACAAGGCTAATGAGAGGTATAACCAAGAAGAAGACCATTTTTTATCTCTCTGCTGTAAAGATCTCAGAACTGTATACACTCAAACAAGCTCTCAAGGATCCAAATTGGATTCAAGCTATGGATTTAGAAATTGCTGCTCTTCATCGGAATCAAACTTGGGATCTTGTTGAACAGCCTTCTGAAGTTAATCTAATAGGCTGTAAGTGGGTATACAAGTTGAAACACAAGCCAGATGGGAGCATAGAAAGATATAAAGCCCGACTTGTGGCTAAGGGGTATAACCAAACTCATGGTCTTGATTATTTTGAGACCTTTAGTCCGGTGGTTAAGGCTGCAACCATTCGAATCATACTAACTGTGGCTCTCAGTTTTCAATGGGAAATTAGGCAACTTGATGTTCACAATGCTTTTCTCAATGGTGAGTTAGAAGAGCACGTCTACATGTCTCAACCTCCTGGCTACTTGGATACTAAATTCCCAACCAAAGTGTGTCGATTGAAGAAGGCTCTATATGGTTTGAAACAAGCACCACGAGCTTGGTTTCAACGACTCAGTTCTGCCCTTATACAATGGGGATTCAGCAACTCTAGAACTGATAGTTCTATGTTTCTACACTTTAGTGAGTCTACTACTTTGGTTGTTCTTGTCTATGTTGATGATATAATCATCACTGGCTGCTCCTTAACACAGATTTCCTCACTCATTGCTAAGCTTGATTCTATTTTTGCTTTGAGAGATTTGGGACAGCTATCATACTTCCTCGGTATAGAAGTCTCTTACCATGAAGGCTCTATGAATTTAAGCCAAACCAAATACGTTTCTGATCTGCTTCATCGAACTGAAATGTTTGATACCAAACCAGCAAAAACACCCGGAACCGTTGGGAAGAATTTGTCCAAGTTTGATGGTGATCCTCTGGACGACGTCACTCAATATCGAAGTGTGGTAGGGGCACTTCAGTATCTAACAATAACAAGGCCTGATATAGCTTTTGCAGTTAATAAGGCATGTCAATTCATGCAACAGCTTACCTCAGCTCATTGGCTTTCAGTCAAAAGAATCCTTCGTTATCTTAAAGGAACAATGCAAGATGGGTTATTGCTGAGTCCTTCAACCAATTTGACAATCGAAGGCTTCTCAGATGCAGATTGGGGTGCTCAACCTGATGATAGGCGAAGTTCCAGTGGCTATTTGGTGTATCTGGGAGGTAACTTAGTCTCTTGGTCCTCTACCAAACAAAAAGTGGTGTCTCGCAGCAGTGCCGAGTCTGAATATCGTGCCCTTGCCTTAGCTACTGCAGAAATTATATGGATGCAAGCCTTGTTGCAAGAATTATGTGTTCTTATACCTGCGATTCCTCTGCTCTGGTATGATAATATCAGTGCTTATCATATGGCAAAGAACCCTGTGTTTCATGCTAGAACGAAGCACATTGAAATAGATCTTCACTTCATCCGAGATCAAGTCATACGAGGCAAGATACAGCTGCATTTTGTACCTACTGAAGATCAGCCAGCTGATCTTTTGACTAAGCATCTTACAAGTTCTCGGTTCTTGTCTCTTAAGTCACAGCTTTGCATAGCTCCAAGACCCTTTCACTTGAGGGGGGATGATAAGCCAAAGATAGAGGAAGTGGTTACAGATCCCACGTGATAGACTTGATTTCTGTTATGACAGCTATCACTACAACTGTCTTTACTTCTTGTAACAGAGCTTCTTGAACAATATATAAAAACTCTCTCACTCTGCTTTTCTTCAATAAAGAGAACAGAGTTTTGCCTTCTCAAATTCTAACTCATTTCAAGTGGACATGGGGCTACTTTACCTAGAAGACCATGTATAGAATTAGTAGGATTATAGTCCTACAGTTATAGTTGAGAAAGGCGAGGTTCATGGGCAGCACCAATTTCAACTAGTATGCAAAAATTCTGAGTGCACCATGATAGATGCATGTGGAGGAGAGGCCACCTATGGTGGTTGGCAGCAAAAGAAATTGACCAAATAATCTATATATTTTATAAGATGACCGTTATAAGAGCTGTGCTTGTCAACATACTTCTTCAGAAAAATCACTACACCTTCCAAACAGCCTTTATACCAATTGAAATCGACCCCATAACCAAATCTTACATTCTCATTACAATTGTCAGTAGCTTTTTGCAGCTCTTTGGCTGAAAAGCTACGTATGGGATTGGAGTGCTTTCCATCAAAATAGGAAATCCGCTTCTCTACTTGCAACCACCCATTCCTCAACATCCACTCTTCACTCTCCTTTCCCATTTCAATATATATCGGTTTTTCTCACTTCTTTTCTACCCACCAATCTAAACCCAAGACTTTTCCCTTCAATTTAAGGATGTAAAATATGGAAAATTCTTGATATCCTTCCTCAAACTGTGAGGAAGCGAAACAAAATTATTTTGGAATCATGCTCCTAAGCATAATATACATACACAAATACATAAAAGTCTCACCTAAAAAAATAAAAAATTTAAATAAAATGTGCGGTCTTTAACACGTTGATTTAAAATACCATTTTTTTTTATAGGTAAAGAAAAGTCGTATAAAAAGAAAAGAGGAAACACTGAAAACTTCAACAGCACATGAGACGTGTCAACCCAATATTGTATGAAGAAAATGTATTATTGTGATTTGCTCCATCGAAAATGAAATTTCCCCTACAACGTTTATGTCATGTTAGAAAAAATAAAATGGAAAAGCAAAAAGGAAAAAAAAATGAAAAGAGAAAAAAATAAAAAAACAAAAATGAAAAGAGATAAAACATATAAGACAAAGATTCAGAAAATTATATTATAGGAAGGAAGAACTTATTAGAGCAAATGCATTCTTTTCCTATCAACGAAAGACCGTCACTCTGGTTATATCACACCCTAGCTAATTCAAGTACAGTGTACATTTAAATATATAGGAACTTGATATTTGATCTCTAATATAACGTGCTCAACTTAATTTATCTCAACTTTAATCCAATCTTGGTTTTTTTTTCCTAACTTAAGTTGAGTTTGTGCTAGGCTAGGTAGTTAGATTAGACTCAAAGTTTGAATTGGTACGATTTTATAGCCATTTAATAATAATAATAATAATAATATTATTATTATTATTATTATTATTATTATATATCAAAATTTAAATAGTAAATGAGATACAAAAAAAAAACCTTGTAAATATCTTTTTAAAATATGGAAAATAAAATAATATATAATAAATGTTATTTAAATAATATAAAACTTAAATAATTTATTAAAATATTAAATCAGATTGGCTAAGTTACACGATCATTAGAAATGAAGTTGAGTAGATGATTACTACTCAAAAAGTGCTATTTCATAGCTTGTAATTAACTCTTTTAAACACTTTTGAGTAGTAGTTATTGCCTTTTAACCCAATTAACATGTTAAGGACCCTTGCAATCAATTCTAATCAAATTGTGTAAGTTTTTGTGTTTTTGTTAGTAATTTGATCACCAAAGCAATCCAAGATTGAGGAGAGTTATTTGGAATCCTTGGAAAAGCAATGGAAAGAGCAGAAGCATGAAGAACCAAATCTTTGAAGTCCTTTGCCATAAGCAAATCCGGAATGCAAGGAGGGGAAGCAAAGAGAAATCTGCCATGAAGCATTCTTGATGACAGTCATGTAAGACACTTTTGGAGCACTTTCTGAAGTCCAATTTATGCATGCTATATGTCATTTTAAAGCTTGGGAAGTCAAAAATCCAATGCTTCAAACGGTGTGCAATTCGGAGTTGAAATGAGGAAGTTACAGCCGTTGGAAGCCGATCACTCCAAGCTGAAGGAAGATTTTGCATAGTGCTGCGAAATCACCCTTTTGTTGCGAAATGATTTCGCAGCCTTTTTGCACAGTGCTGTGAATTCCCCCTGAAGTTTCACGACAAGTTGGAAGGCGACCACCGCAAGTTGAAAGACCACTTCACAGCGGTGCGAAATTAACCGGTTGTTGCGAAGTAATTTCGCAGCCCTTTTTGTACATCTGCGAAATCTCGCATACCTCATTTTCACCTGCGAAATGGTCCTTAGTGCTTCCCGATATTTGTAACCGACACTTGGAGATATTTTTCTTCAGATTTTTGTTGTCTAAATCCCCAAACTCTCCTTGTAACCCACCAATTATAGGATTCCTTAGTTATTAAGTTTGGAAAAGGGGTGAATAACCTCAGATATTTTGTTTTGTAATTTTCTTTATATATAGCTCCCGGAGAGCCTGTTCGAAGGGGGTCCCGACGCATCCTTTGTACAAATTTGCAAGGAAGTAAAATACAGAGCACTTGCTCTGCTTTTCTTCTTTATATTCTTGTTTTCTCGTTCTTTTTCTTTCTAGCCAACCAAACTCTGAGGATTTTTCCTCAGAGGATGAGAGGCTAGGCTCTTCGTCTCTTGGAGCTAAGGTAACCGGGTAAGTTTCCACATGCATAAATTGGAAGTTTTGTTGTTTTAGTTTTTAATGAAGAGAAAGTGTGACCCGTTAATGGTTTCTATCTTTTTAGTTAACTTAAAACGTCTTTAAATCACCTGGGCCAACACTTGGTAAGGCAAGTGATCTCCATCCATGGAGATTCACTAGTTTACCCCTTGCGAGCCTCTGGGAGGTGACTTCAAGGTAGGATTTTCTAGAATTGCCAACACTTGG
>JAJJMJ010012140.1:0-13337 GCA_022059055.1 Vitis cinerea | reverse complement strand
CTGAAGAATCTATGAGATGTTTGAGCTTTGAAATAGTCTTGTATTAAACTATTGAAATCCAAGTAAAAGACAAATGATCTAAATTACCAAGTCCTCAACGTTTGTCTTAGCCCATTAACTTCTAATAAGTTTTGACTTTTTAAAAAATAAAATAAGGACAGGGTCAGGCCGGCCAGGGTATTTCTTTCAAACAAGAAACTACTTTTTCTATAGGCCACTTGCTGTGGAACTGGTCTCATTCCTATATACTATGAGAAGTTAAACATGAGCCAGCTAGCAGTAGTATATATTTCAATGCTCAAGCATGCTTTTGATATTTTTTTTTTTTCATAATTTCTCCTTCTTTGACCTGTTTTCTAGAATACAACTACTATTTGAGTTTGAGCAATGCTATGATTACTGTAAAAAATCTCTTAAATTCCATATTACCACTAATAACAGTTTCAGGTTCATGACTAGCTTGAAATAGAGTTTTTTCTGTGGATTATTTGCGAGGACAGTTTCACAGCTCCATAAATTTGAATGGCCAATTAAAGCTCTTATGCAGCTTGATTAGTTAAGATAGTTTCTTAAGCAGCAAGTTAGAGCATAAGTAGAACCAGTCTTATAACATGGCAGCTCTTATAATTATTTATTTAACTTGCGGCAATTGTTGGTGTGAAGCAATTAACCTGGTAGATTGTGTAGGAGGTGGTCAAAACCATTACAGCAGAATAACTTGATGAAAAATAGAGACCTTTAGATGTGGGAGACCCTATCAGCTAGTTGATTCTTTCAATAATTTCAACAATACCTCTTTCACATTGTAACAACTCCTCTTCTCTCAACCAATGTATATATATATAACCTTTTTAGAGCTAAAATATTAAAAATTAATTTTGGGAACTGGGATGGCAATGCAACAACTTGAATTCGAAAAACCACAAGTAAAGGAAAAGAAAATTCACTATGCCAAAAATTGGTACAAGAGGGGAGAGATGCAAGTGGCTACTACATAGGCATAAGTATCATGACCTTTAATCCTATATATCATCACACACACACACACATAGGGAGATAAATTAACAAAATAGGTCCATCATATTGACCCGATCCCTCCGCTACCACTACATATCCCCTAAAAATATCATAAATTTAGTTTCACCACATATGTCACACCGCAAACTTTTTGTGTTGGACCAAATAGAATTCAGGTCACTAAACTCTAACAAATAGTACTAATTAATAGTTTTCAAAAACTATTTTATGTTATTTTAAATAATAAGAATTCGTTTAGAAACTTGGTCTCAACATATTTTGTGTGTTTTCAAATTTTCTTAAAAATAAATTTTATTTTCAATCATTCTTTATATTTACACAATTATTATTTTAAACACATTCTAAAAATAATTAAAAACAATTTAAATATATTATAAGAAAACATCTTATTTTTAAAACAATGTTAAAAAACCTCATTTTTAAGAATTGACAAACTAAATATGTTTTTATGTTTTCTTTATGTGAAAAAACATAAAATTGTTATATTAAAACCCTTACTAAACATAACCTTGTTGTCCACACCTTGGTTTTGTTAAGCATCCAGGACTTGGTGCAACCACATAAGAAATATCTCTAAAAGCTACCGGTGGGATAGAACTCTCTAGAAGCTATTAAGGTGTTAAAATTGGGGTAATAATAAGTCTCCCCTTTTATACGAGCCTTATGAGTTATGATAGCAAATAGAAAAACTTAATTGATTCGTTCCCAATTGGTGTCTCAGCTGATTCATGTCCAGCTGGTGCTCTTTGATTGAGAGAGTAATCAACAAAATTTATAACCTATATCACCATGCATTAGGATAGCTTAGCTAATATAGCATAGTGGCTCTAGGATCGTTCACTAGGAAGGGTTTTCAACTCACAACTGATACCAATTCAAAGTAAATTAGTGCTTTTTCATTTCAAGGTTAGCTTAAGAAATAAAACACAAACTTTGTTTAAATGAGGTTTTGTTTAAAGCTAACTAAAAAGAATGTAATGGAAATTTCTTATGAAGAAAAACATTCCTTGGAGGTTTAGGTTCACAGGGGAGGTTCCTTATGCAAAAACAGAGCTCCGATCATTTGGTTCATTTCCTCGCATTAGAGAATTAACATATAGTCAATTCTCTAACCGGTGTTGTACGGATGTATCCTTTAAATGGATTCCAGCTCTAATTCCCTCTCACTGATGCAACTTGCAATGGCTCGTGCCTCTCACCTAGCATTTGCCATTCAAGGTGATCTTTAACTTTGGACTTCCCTTCTCAAGCTCACAAGAGATAACTAATGGATGTCTCCTTGGAGTCCAAAAGCTTACCAAGTGTTGGCAATTCTAGAAAATCCTACCTCCAAGTCACTTCCCAAAAGCTCACAAGAGATAAACAAGTGCATCTCCATGGACGGAGATCACGTGCCTTACCAAGTGTTGGCTCAAGTGACTTGAAGGTGTTTTAAGTTAACTAAAAACATAGAAATCATTAAAGGATCACACTTTCTCTTCATTAATGACTGAAACCACAAAGCTACTAATTCTTGCACTTGGAACCTTTCCCGACAACCTTAACTCCAAGGAACTAAAAGTCTAGCCACTCATTCTTTGAGGAAACTTCCTCATAGCTTGTTTGGCTAGTAAGAAAACTAATGAGAAAACAAATATATGAAGGAAAAACAGAGCAAGTGCTCTGTGAAATATATTTCTTTCTTCCACCGATTACATAATAAATCTTTGTAAAGAAAATTACAAACTATATATATGAGGTTATTCACCCTTTTTACTTACTTAAAGACTAAGGAATCCTATGATAGGTGGATTACAAGGAGAGTTTGGGGATTTAGACATCAAATGTCTAAAGCAAAATATCCAAAAATATCTCAAAATGTCGGTCGGAAATATTAGGAAGCTTCAGGAGAACACCGCTGCACTATATACTGAGAGAAAAACTCTACGGTTAAGCGTTATCAGAAGGTCCGGATATGTCTATCCGGAGAAGCTGAAACGTCCTCCTCTCCCATCCGGATATGAGATATCCAGATGTAAAATGTCGGCGCACGGAATTCCGGATATGAAATGTCCGGAGAAGGTGGAAAGTCGGCCGGATAGAATTCTTCCCCGGGTGGAATGAGCTATGCTGCGCAAGGGGGACCGTCTGCGTGTGCAAGGTGTAGGGACCCCTCTCCCGGATGACACGGAGCGCGCAAGGCTATCCGGATCAACTCCATCCGGATTCCCCAAGAGGAAATGAGCAGCCATGCTATCCGGACTCCCTCAGGGAGAAGCACACGACACTCGTGAACATCACACCCGGACGATAACATATCTTATCCGGATATGTTGTCCGAATCATTGACTTCCGCTGCCATCCTGTCCGGACGCCCTGTCCGGATATCTTTTACTTCTTGCATTCCGGATTTGCTTATGGCAAAGGACTTCAAAGCTTCGGTTCTTCATGTTTCTGAGCTTTCCATTGTTTTGCCATGGATTCCAAAGAACTCTCCTCATTCTCAGATTGCTTTGGTGATCAAAAAGCTATCAAAACACCAAAACTTAACACAATTTGATTAGAATTGATTGCAAGGTTCCTAAATATGTTAATTAGGTTAAAAGGTGATAACTACTACTCAAAAGTGTTTAAAAGAGTTTATTACAAGCTATCAAATAGCACTTTTTGAGTAGTAATCATTAATCCATAAAATCCCATATCTGTAGAAAATATAGGTCTACTGTTGTGGTCAAAACAAAACCATAGGTATAGATCATGTCTTTAGATGTGGAGCCTGCCATGATCGTGACTATACAACTTCATCTGCCAAATTTTGGCTCTACAAAGACTTATAGAAACGACTAAATTCTATGTGTAAGAAGAGTGTACAGTTAAGTTTGGTATTTTAGCTTGTCCTACATAGGAAAAAGAGGAACACCTTTACTAGGTATATTAATTAACTCACTTTCCTTAGCCTAATGGGCTTGTGGAGAAGTGTAGGAGAGCCTTGCGTGCCCATGGGGCCTAAGCCCATTTGAGTGCGGTTTCAGGCGATTTAGGCCAAAATTCCTTATTGCACGTCACGTCTACACATGCATTCTATGCGTGGGGTTTCCTCTTGTGTACAAGTGAGTTTGGTTATTTTTTACAAAATTCAAATAAAATTAATTTTTAATTTATTATGTTTTTTTTTTTTTTTTTTTTTTTATTTTTTTTTTGGCTGAGTTTTCTTAGAGTGGGACGTTTTCTTCTGAGAGATTAGGTAGTTAGTCTCGATTAGTGGATCTGTTTTCATGGGAGAGATCCGTTGGGACTGCGTTAATGGTTCCAATTTTGTGGGAAAGACCCGTTGAGACTCTACTTATAAAAGCAAAACATCCCCTTTGTTCTCAACACTTCAAACTCTCGAGAGTTCTCTTCTTCTTTGTTCTCTCTCATTCTCCAAAGCCTTCCCTCATTCTCTATTCTGCCTCCAGAGACTTTTCTCTCTATTTTACTATATATCCCTGCCTGTTTACAGATCACAATAACAATAACCTCGAGCTTCAGTCGTACCTACTTCATACTTGAGACTGCATTCTTCACTACAATAGGTTCTACGCAACAACAACTGCATTCTTCCCTATGGTTCCTACACCTACTTGAAGTCTTATTTCATTCAAATCTGAGTTGTAAATATCTTGTCTGCCAAGTGCACCTAAGACAAGATCCCACTAGTTGTTAAATCTTGGAAGTAGACCACCAGTTTCCTAGTGCATCGAGCTCGACTTTGAGGATAGTGGATCTACTTTAAAGATAGTGCTCATCACGCTTTAGTTGATAAATCTAATAAGTTACTACTTATTTTCCTGTTCTTTGGTTGCTTGTTTTAGGCTAGGTCAATATCATTGTCTTCCTTATACCCTTAAAATAGCAATCTTAAAGTAGATCAAATGGAAGCATACCTAGTTCACACATGTCCTGAAACCTCTAAGATTGATTCCTTCAATGGGACATTCTTCAAGAGATAGCAGGAAATGGTCTTCTCGGCAATACATGTAGTGAACTTGGGACATATTTTGACTGACCCAAAACCAAAAGATGGTTTTGAATTGTTGCCTACCTAGGAAACTGGAAATAAACAAGTTAGACATGCTATTCTTAGTACTCTCACGAATGAATTATTTGATATTTATTGCCAATATAATATTGCCAAAGAAATTTAGGACGCAATGCATAAAAAAAATATCTTAGAAAATGTAGGAACTCAAAAATATGCCATAAGGAATTTTAGAAATTGCCAAATGACCAAGGATTGAGGTGTATCATTTGAAATCCATGATTACCACTTGTTGATTAATGACATAGCTATTGAAGACATTAAATTACTTGAACCTTTTGTGGCTGCTTACTTAGTAAAGACTTTTCCAGAGTTTTGGAAAGACTACAAAAATAATATGAAACATAAAAGGAAACAAATGTCCCTAGAAGATGTCATAATCCACATTAGGATTGAGGAACAAAACCGGAATAGGACAAGGTTGACAAAGCTAAGGAGTTGTCTTCTAAAGCTAATGTAATAGAGGAAAAACCCAACCCCAAAAATAATAGGTTCAATAAACAAAACTCTAGGATTAAGCCCAACACAACAAATAAGGTCCCAAACCCAACTATTAAAAAAAAAGGTAATTGCTTTGTTTGCAGCAAGTTTAGACACCATGCAGCTCAATGTCACCATAGGAAGAGAACTGAGGTGGATGTACTAGTGTGTATGTGTTTCATATTGAAATAATGTATGAAGAAGCATATCATGTATGCTATTAGTTGGACAGGCAATATCTCTTAGTTACTATATTGCATGCGCTTTTAATTTTGATAGGTCATCAAGCAAATGTCTAGGTTGTAAGTGGTCATATATTCTCATGTAGTTGGAGATTATTGATTCAACATGTAGTGAGGTGAATGCTCAATATAAACACCATGATATCCCTCTAGGTATAGTTTATCCCTTTGAGTAATCATAAAGCGAATGATCAAGTTGAATCCATGACCATGTTAATCACATTAAATTAGAATTTGATATTTTATCATAATAGGTAAGGAAATATCAAGTGATCGCAAAAAAGATAAATTTGTAACTCAATGGAATAAAGATATAATTTAATTGATTGATAGCAAGTTCTAATTAAATTATGGATACCAATTTATGGGGAGCATATGTAATTTAGTAGGTCATGGACAAAAAAAATTAATCGCTTCATGTTGTTTATATAAAATGTTAGAGTAAGATTAATCTTGCATAGTAGAGTAAAGATTAATTATTTAATTATGTTCAATTAATTCCAAGAGGGCCAATCATCTAATGGTCTCCACTTGAGCTACTTGTGACATATGCACTCATATTTAATTGTGTATTAGAAAACTAGGGTGAACTGAGTGGTCTTGGTGCTTCATAAGGTTTAAGCATAAGGCTAGGCTCACTAAACATAATGTGGTAATTTTTTAGCATGACTCTAAGGTCTATATAAAGCCCTCTTGTGCTTTATTCGAGCACACATACACATTCTTGAAGGCTAATAGCCGCCACCCTTGCTATTTTACTTTCCCATCTAGATGAAGGTTGGTTAGCTACATAAACTAGTGTGCTAGCCCAAGAGGATTAACGTGGAAGGCGACAATGAATTGAAGTTAGCACCAATCTCTATTGATTTTAAAAGCTAAAAAAATGTATGGATTTATATCCTTGCATTCTAAGGGCCAATTATTGGGATTGAGGCCTTAAAAGCAAGACATGATGTAACAAAGTTAGACTTAATTGTCCATTTGCTATCCATTTGGTGTATTGACATTGATTTGAGCATTCAAATCATGTTTCTTACATTGTACATGACTTAGGTGCATTATGAGTTGCGCAAAAGATTGAAGTCATAGGTTCCTTGTAAGTAGATAGGTTATCCATAGTTGGTTCATGGATTTGGGCAATCTAGTAAAGACTGTAGTCCACCACCTTCTAATTAGAGGGATGACTTATCTTGGCCGTTGGGATAGGTTTCCCATGGTGAGTGCACTAGTATAGATGATGCACCCTAAACTAGACCTGTGGTGAATCATGATGCAAGGCTATCAAATGTCATGATTCACTAAGCTACTATATTGCATGGACTATCAACCTTGAGAGGATATTGAGTTTATGCTAAAATCAATAGGAGGCTTTGACTTATAGGTGAGACCTTAAAGTGGTTATATATCCTTATGGATTGAGTCACTGTTGATGAAGGCTAATGGCAACAAATATTCTCAATAGAGACACCATGATATCTATAAGATTGAGACATTGTGTCTCATAGGGTGATCCAATGGACATGTGATCAGGAAATCTATGGCCACAGTAATTCCTTTAGTGGAATTTGACATATGCTTCTTGGAGTTAAAGTATGTCAGTTGATCACATAATAAGTGTGATTTGTAATTCAAGGATTTGAGAGGTAATCTTGATTGGTGATAGTACTACCTTATTAGATCACAAACACCAGTTCATGGAGAGTTTATAGGCAATGGATAGTAGGTCATGAACCCAAATTCGTCTCATTATTATTTATATAGGATATTAAACTGCAATTGATTCTCTTTAGTGGAATGTTGAATCAACTTCAAATTTGGACTTTGAGAGAACTAGTACTCTTATGGGTCCTAGTGGTCCCTGCTCTTAGCTCATATACCATGATGACACGGTTTATGATGGGGTTGAATTAGCTCTAGGTTCATTCTTGTTCATAAGGGTGTTTTGGTAATTACACAAGGGATAGTGAACAAGGTCTATGGTTTGGGCTAATTGATTAATTAGATGACCCTATGTGGTTAATTAATAAATTAGGACCCGTTTTAGGTTAGATTAAGTGACCCAAGCTTAAATGGACTTAAGTCCCTTAAACCCAATGGGCAACCTTATAAATACGCCTTTATGGGTTAGAGTTTCATAATGACTTTTGGTGAGAGTTGCATTCCACCTCCAAAGAGAGAGAGTAAGAGCCATAGTCTTCTCTCTTCCAAAGTCCACACTTTGGAGTGCTAAGATTGTGGTTTGAGTCATCGGGCGAAAGATCTTGGGTGTATGAGACCCCTTGGATGAAGGACAATAACCCTTAGACGTGCACATACCGCATGCACAAGAAACACACGAGATGCCCATAGGTCGTGTGCATAGGAATCACACAAGATGTACACATGGGCAATAGTATGAGGAGAAATACTCTCTAATTTTTCCAAGCATGTTCTTCATCAGATGGATTTTAATTTAGGAACATCTAGATCACAAGTATGAGTTTCAAATCTTTAGATCTATAGTTATTATTTTTTTGCCATTTTATTTCGTTGCGATAGATTTAAAGATGCCTAGGGATAGATGCATGCACCCTATGAGACCTAGGTAATGGAAACGAAGTAATCCAGGGTTTCTAACACTAATTTCATGTATGTGTGGACCTGCATTCTCACTCAATGGTGAGACTCACTTTTTATTAGTGAAAAATTAATTTTAGAAAAGGTTTTGGAGTCGTCACTTATTTTTGTTTTATTTTTGAAAGAGAAAAAAAAAACTAAAAGTGTGACTCCTAGAAAGGAAAAGTAGGTCTGTAAAAAGCCAAGTCTAGGTCCAAGGGTCAGATTACCTATTGGGAAGGTACAGTGATAAGTCGTAGCACTCCTTTAAGCCTTAAAAAGGTCTCTATTGACTAAGTTGAGGGAAATATAATAATTAATTAATAAATCATGGATACCAAGAAAAAAAAAAAAAAAAAAAGATTTTGTCTAAGGCTAAACAACATGCTATTTATAATAAAACAATCATATCAAAAGAAACACTCATATAGAAAAAGAAGACTAGTGTACCTAAGCTGCATCCCAAAGTGCTTTCATGAAAACATCAAAGTTAGTTTAACAAACATAACATACAACATGCATTCGATCCATTCAAACAATCAAGCAATAATCAAAGCAATTAAAACAATATCGTGCATTAGAAAGTCCACAAAAAGGTCTACATATAAAACTAAAGAAGTAGAAAGTGCAAGGGATGTACCGCAATGGAATACACAACCCACAATGCGCTTGTATATAGCTAGAAAAGGGATAACATTCAAGTAGTACTAATTAATCTTATCAAAACTCTCTACATGATCTATTATAATTTGAATTAAGAGTTAGGAAATTTGAATAATATACAATGCCAAGGTCCATACTTCCAACAAACATATAATTACAAAATGAAACCACATGAAATGCCAAAAGTTGTCTTAGGGCTTAAATAAAAGCTTGCCTATCTTGTATGACATGTTTATAACACAACCAAAGTTAGATTAATTTACAAGTGAGCCAAAGATGTCAAAATGGATAGCATATTTCAAACATTCAACAAACTTAGAATAGAGACATTCACAAGAAAAATCCTAAATAGATATCTAAAAACGATATCTCATCATTGAAAAAATCATCCAATAACCTCATCATGTCTATATTACAAAACACAAGTCAAAAGTCAAGTCAAGATATGCCAAATAACTCTAGAATAAATAATATGTCAAGTACGTTACAAGATCATCAACATTCAGTAAGAATAGGAGCCCTCACAAAACAAACCCTAAAAAAATATCTAATGTGAATTAAATTGAAAAAAAATTCTAGGGAACATCTCCTACATGTCTAGTCTATCATCCACGTGGCTAAACAATCATTCAAGGCTTAAATTAATTCCAAAATTACAAAAAATTCTACGGAACATCTCATACATTTATGTCTATCATCAATGTGGCCAAACAATCATTCAAGGCTTAAATTAATTCTAGAATTACAAAAGTTTTAGAAGGTTCATAATGGATCAAAAAGCAATCACACCCATTAACTAGACTTTTTAAAATAATCAGAGGTCCCCTGAAATCATAAAAAAATCACCCAAATCAATTAAGGTATCTAGTTTACATTAAAAAAATTATGGAAAATAAAAGGAATGCAATTTTTTTAAAAAACAAATTGCACAAAGATGTTGTGTGTCCAAAATTGGTCCAACATAATAGGTACGACTTCAAAAAATCACATCTCATACTAGAAAAAAAATATATTTTAATATTTCATGTGTCAAAGTTCAATTTTAAGAAATAAAGAATTTAGGAAAAATATCATAATAAATTTATAGTCATATAATAATTTATTTTTACAAAAACATTTAGGGTGTCCCAAACTGGGTGAAAACAAAACTACCTAAAAGACTCATTCATATCTTCCATTTTAAAAGTGCTTTTTAACTCAAACAATATCCCAAATTCAAGTTCAAGAAGTCTAAAACTCAATGGAACCATTGGAAAAGTTTAGAAAAACTATAAGTAAGTCAAATCGAATTTTCTTTTCAGAGACTGAGTAAAATGAATAAGCTAACGATAAAAGGTTTTTGAAAAATGATTTTCATGTAGGGGTTTCACCAAATCCCCATTTGATGTATACAAATTTATCCTATGGATTCTCAACCTCTCATGAGTATTGATATAACTCATCAAGGATAAGAATTAGCCCATTTATTTGGGACCATGAGATTGAATTCATGTTCCACTCAAAACAAAAATTTTTGAAAACAAAGAAGATAATGTGAACCGAATTAAATCTAGTTGCATATATATATATATATATATATTAAAGAAAAAGTATTTGACCTTAAAGGCTTTAGTGAATTTTTTAAATGAATTTTAATAAGGATTTTTTGAGAAAAGTTTTCTTTTTAAAGAGAAAAGAAAATTTAGAATTTGCAAATAACAAAATGCAAGGATCACACAGAAACAAACCAAAAGGCAACAAAATCACAAAATAAAATTTTGGACAACCAACCAAACTATTATCAGTGAGAGTAGAGGTCAATCTTCATTTTTTTCGAAGGCCTCAAAAAAATCAAAATTAGCAAAGGATCGCCAAAGTGACAAATTAACAATTTTTAGATCAAATAAGCTAACATCAAATCAATCAAGAATTATCAAAGACCAATCAAACACATAAATTGATAGTAACAGTCAAGAACTAACATAAGAAATTTTAGCTTTCAATATTTATTAAAAAAAAATGAAAACAAGTATCCAAAAACTCTATCTTTCAAATTAAATTCAAGAATTTTACTAACCTAAAAAATCTAATATCAATCTAACATCAATCTAATGCTAAGAATCAAATTTAACATAAAAATCCCAACTTTAAATCTAATAACAAGGGTCAAATCTAAACTAAAAAAAAAATTAAACTTTTTCAATCTAATATAATGGATCAAGATTAAAATTAAACAAAAATTCAAACTTTCTCCATCTAATATGAATAAAAAAATTAAAACTAAAAAAATGAAATAAAAAATCAATCCTTTCAATCTAATATGAATCAAAATTAAAACTAAAGAAAAAATTAAATTGTTTCAATCTAATACAAATGAAAATTAAAACTAATCAAAATTGAATCTTTTCAAACTCTGAATAAAAAATAAAACTAAACAAACTTTTTAATTTACCTGAACCACAATGAGAGAGGGTGGATAATTTCCTTTGATGTGGCCTTCTTTCTATGTGCAACCATCGTCTTTTTCTCTTCTCAATCTCTAAAACATCCACACCAAGAGAATCCTTCAATTAGGTTATTCCTATACCCGAATCTTGTCACCTATTTTTCTCATTGATAACAATTGATTTATGAGAAGTTGTGAACAAACCAATTGTAACCCTTTATCTTAGATTTCCACAGCTTTAAGAATCAACTTGTTCTGATATCTATAGCTAATTCTGATATTTGTAGCAAAAGTTTTCTTTAAAATACAGAAGCTTGCTCAACATATGATGGGAAAATTCTCCTGAACATTGTCATGAGATTTACTCCTTGATAGTTATTGATTCCAGAATAATTGGCAATATATGAATTGTAGCCCTTTATCTTAGTTTTCTATAACTTCAAGAATCACCTCATTCCAATATTTGTAGTAGAAGTTATCTTTAAAATACCAAATTTTGCTCAGCATATGATGGGAAAGTTCTCCCGAACATTGTCATGAGATTTACACCTTGATAAGGATTGACTTAGGAGAAGTTTTCAAAAGACCAGTTGTTACCCTCTCTCTTAGCTTTCCATAGATTTAATAATTACCTTATTCCAATGCCTGTAACGAAAGTTATACCCAAAAAACCTAAGCTTATCGAGGTATGACGAGAAAGCTTTCTCGAACCTACTCTATCTCTCCAATGATGTGACGAGTCTCCTAATCTCCCCCTCAACCATGAGTAATCTCATTTCCTTAAGAATCCTTACCTCTTTTAAACTTTCTTTCAAAGATGACTTCCTAATCCTCCTATGGTAAGTGGCAGCTCATGGACTCCTAAAGAGAGTCTTCTTTTCTTAAAACTCCCTCATGAATATCATTTTCCAAAAAATTATATCCAACCATGATCTTCCATTTTTTTCTTGATATGCAATCATGGACTCCCCAAAAGAATCTTCTCCTTCCCAAAAAAAGTTGTAACCGTCTTCAAGAAAATCTCACTCCAATCCGAACATTCTAATGGTGTGAATGCCACAACCTCACCTTCCCTTATTAAAAAATTTCAATCTTGCCAAAGCATTGCATATATGCATAGCAACCAAAGCCTCATGCAGAAATAAAAATTTAAAATAAGAAATCATGCAATAATAATAATAATAATAATAATAATAATAATAATAAAATTTGGCATGGAAATGAGTATTTGGATGCATGAATCAGAAATTTCAATTTTGGCACCACGAAAATCAATTTTTATTTTTTATTTCTGTGGCTATTGGTAAAACCTAATGCACAAAACCAAAATTCTGATTCCAAATCAATTTGTTTACTGTAAAATAAGATTTTTTTAAAAAAATTTTGAAATAGATTTCGAACAGGTCACATGGAAAATTTTTATTTGATCAGTTTTTCATTCATAGTAAGCATAATTTGCAAATCCAAAATTTCAATTTTCAGTCCATAGTTTATTTCTAAAATTTTCATTTCACTTCCAATATAAACTTGCAAGTCTAAATTTCCATTTTCAGTCGACAGAAATCTAAAATTTCAATCTCACTTCCATTATAATCGAATCTTCTACATTAAAAAAAATAAAAATAAAATAAAAGAAAAAGACTTAGATTTATTTTTTAAACTTGAATTATTTTAAATGTAAATGTAGTTTGCGACTGATATTTTCTTTAGATAGGAGTTTACAAAATCATTTTCAAGATATAAGAAAAAATTAAGTCATATATTCATCATTTGTATCTCATCCATACAAATCAAACTATGCAAATCACAATCATCTCATTACGAACTCAGATTT
>JAJJMJ010012131.1:0-10188 GCA_022059055.1 Vitis cinerea | reverse complement strand
CTTTTTTGTTTTTCTTTTTATTTGTTTGGGCACTTTGTATATTTCCTGTTTACTGTTTGGTAACCTGCTACCAGTTTTCCTGATTGTTTCTACTTTTCTGGAATAGATTTAGAAAATGAAAACTAGTTAACACATGCTTGGATGAGTATATTGAATTCTAATGCATTAATTAGGATGCTTATGGTGATCACAATGATTGTACCCTTGTCAGCATGGTGCAAGTATATTGGTGATGACAGTGGCAACTGTAGTAGTGGTGATATTTTTGTTGCTTAGGTGACAATGATGGTGGCAACAACTGGTAGTTGGTGCAATGGTAGTGTGGCTATCCGATTAAGCATCGTGTTTGTTTTTTTCCCTAGACATAAAAATCATGTTAAAAAATTTGGCACATTGTGGAGAAAAATTGTATTTCTTTTCATATCCTGAAAGTATACAACCAATGAAATATATATATAAATAACAACGGAAAGGAAAGAAAAAGGAAGAAATGAAAGAATAAAGGAGAATCTCTACAAATCAGGGATTATCATAGTTTTAAAAGGCTCAAGGCGCAAAGTCCTTCTAGAGCTTGAGACGCAAGACACACCTAAGGCATGGGCTTTAGTGAAGTGAGGCGCATCCTATTTCACATATATATTTTTATATAATTTAATCAAGTGCCCGAAAATTTTCCTCTAATTTTCCCCTTCTTCGTCTTCTTCTCTTATTCACACTGTTTAGGAGGCGAAATAAGTGCTAACGTTTTCATGGGATGATGTATTTCTTCTGAGAGTGAAATAAGTGCCAACGTTTTCATTGTTTTTTTTTTTTTTTTGTAATTGTTTTATATGTATAGTTTAAATTCACGGCCCATTTCTTCAAATATTTTTGGTTAGTATATGTTACTCTTCCTGTTGATTAGTAATTGATATTGATTTAGAGATCTCTTTTAGAAGATGGAAATAGGAAATGCTATACAGGAACTATTTGAACTCATACGTGTCTCATTTTTACTCCTTTGTACAACTTTCATATCCATAGGCTTCAATGTTCATAAGGCCATTGATTACTTTGTAGGTTTCGAAACTCACCGATTCAGTATCGCCATCCAAACATACTGATTATACACATGGCAACAGAAAAGAGAAAAAGGAAGGAGCATGTTCCACCAACATGCACACAGGTCGGCAAAACAGATTTCATTGAACAATGGCTCCATTCTTCAAATTCAGCTTAATTGGAAATTTGCATATATTGGATTTTTTTGTCACTAACCCATATTTCATTTTAACTGTAGGTTAAGCTTCCTAAGTCCCGATGTTCTGCGAAGAAATTCATAAATGCCATTGCACGCCTAGCCCCTGAAAAACAGTAAGCCATTAGAGAGATGGGCTTTGGGGGCCTACTGAATTTTGCTTGTCGCGAACTAAGATATGAGCTATGCGCGTGGCTCATATCTCAATATGACTTTACCTACCATAGACTTAATATGGAAATCGACAATGCTATCACTGTCAATGAAGAACATGTCAATAGAGTGATGGGCATCCCTAACTCCGGGCTAGACGTGGTTATCCTTAAGAGAACAGCCCCGTCCAATCGCACATACACTCTTAGGGTACTGGAGCAAAACCTTGAGAATTTGCCCATGTGTGATGATTTTTTAAAATCATTTTTAATTTTTTCATGTGCCACTCTACTGGCACCTAACTCTAAGCTTGAAGGAAGCCATGACCTTTGGGACACCATATGGGATGGTAATGTTGGTGTCCAAAGGAATTGGGCAAAGTTTCTGCTGAAACACTTAGAAGATGGAATCAAGGAATATCGACAAAAGCAGCCTACTTACATCCGAGGCTGCCTCATGTTCCTCCAGGTACAGTTTAGGCTCCAACCCCTTTTGCAATTAGTATGAACTTAGTTTACATTTTAATTTGAATGTCATGCTTACTGCAATTTGCTCTTTTAATGCTCCTTGTTTCATATACTACCCTTGGACAGCTGTTCTACATGGCATACTTCTACATGTCATCAGTCAATGTTGAAGTGACCAGCCCGCTAGCTGCTGCATGGACTGACGATGTAATGAAACGCCGATTAGCAGCTGAAATATCAACATTTGGTGGTTATGGATATGTGCATGTATGCTCTAACTCAACAAAGCTTTCCCTACTAGTTAAATTACCATTTAGCCTCGCACCAGTAATAACCAATTTGTTGATTCTCTCATTGAAATAATGATGCAAGACACAGGCACAGGAGCGAGCACAAAGCACAGCCAATATGAATGTACCATCAGTAGCCTCAACCTCTACAGCTGATGACGATGCTACAGAGGTAGTTCTTCTTCACTAACCACTCATACAAGTTCTTCTATACAATGCATATAATAGTATTCTAAAACTATTCTGTTTTCCACTATGTAATAGGTTATTGAAGCCCGTGTCCTTGACACATTGGAGAGTATGCTACGATTAGCTTCCTCTCTGGCGCGGGATGTTGCTGCACTACGTTCCCACCGAAGTGGATCAGAGGGGATATCTTCAATCCCTTGCCCAAAAGCAGAGCACCACGCTGAATATCAACCAATGCGCGAAACACCGGGCAAGCAGACGTCAGCTGACGAAATGGAACCACAAGATAGCCTCACACCAACCCCCCATTCTCCAATTGGAATGGAACCGTCACCAGAAGCCACTCATTTCGAGCCAATGGCCCCACAGTCTCATGCAGAGCCATCGCTTCCACCACAAGTGACAATAGAAGAAGCGCGAGAATGTGATAGGGTAGGTGGGAGTGGTAATCAAGCCATTAAACCTTCATCTATCAAGAGATTTAAGCGGACTGGTAAGAGGATTGTGAAGCGTCCTCCCACTTGCAAAAGTCCATTTGTCACCCAATGTGTAAAACAATTCCCTAAAATCCCCCATGCTCATCGGGTAGTAGCGGATTACGCTTTGGCAGAAATTAGTGATCCTAGGTACATTTCATTTTTCTAAAAATAATTCTTGCAATCATTTAATATGTGAATAACTTTACATCATTATGACATAATTCATTTTCAATCATTGTAGCGAGATTTTATGCGAGATGTATGGGATGTACATTACCTGAGTAGAAATTTCTTGTCTAAATGCAGGGCGATGGGTTAATTCAGTAGTAAGTTACTTATCTTTATGTTGAATTAAATTCAAAATTAATAGGTCATATAATGTATAAAGTGTTGATGGGGTTGTAAAATATGTTCATTTCCACAACTTTGCCAGATTGTGGCGATTGTTTGTCGCATGATGAATGGACAGCAAGCACCACCAGCGCGCACACACTATTTTGATCCTTCGTTCTTGGTGAACCCTCTAATATCCTAAATTGACATAGTCTCAAAATAGAATAGCATTTTTTGATGTTTGTATTGATTAACCCCACCCGTGAACAGGTGATTCTGACCAACTTGAAAACAAATGCAACCAGCCAGGTGATCATGGATAGATGTCGCATGTATCTGGATGTTGGTATATTGGGCCATGATTTGGGGACATGTGACATGGTAAATAACGGTTGTTAAATTTCATTTCCATAGTAATATATGCAATGGCATTGGACATGACTATTATCTTATAACATAAAAGGTAATAACTCTTTTATGATAATGCAGATGTTCATCCCGGTTTGTGAGAACAATCACTGGCACGTCCATGTTGTTAATTTTGCAGCTGGAAGAGTTGAAATTCTTTCATCTTTTCCCTTGAGGCGAGGAAACAGTATTAGTGCTGCAACAAGGCGATTATCTATGGCAATCAATAAAGCACTGCATGCATATAGAATTCATATGGACGTGGATGTCTCGACTTTTGTGCATGTCCAACCACACCTTGTGCAACAACTGAATGGGTAAAATATTCATATATTCTAACCAAAACGGACATTTGAGGTGAATTTTTTTTTCTTAGATTTCTATCATCTACATGACAAGCCTAAATGTGATGTGTTATAGGTTCGACTGTGGTATCCTTGCACTAAAGTTCATGGAATTTTGGAATGGGGCGACCTTAACTACTTCAGTGGCAGATGTTAGAGCTGGTTTACATCCTAATTGGTTTTGTTTTTTTTAAAAAAAAAAAAAAATAGTATGAAATAAGTTTTTCCCATTTCTGTAGGACAAGCTGAACATGTACAGACTCCAGCTAGTTGTGGAACTAGTGCTCAATGAACGCAACACTATTAGAGATAAAATTATGGCCTCCTGTCATTTGTGACTTCATGGTTGATGATAAGTTTTTTCCTATCTGATGCTACTTACCATATAAAGCAATACTTGATTGTAGTTTGTCCACAAATGACTGAATTCATATCCTGTTATGTGATGATGTGATTTTGTTCCCATTCTAAAACCATTATTTATGTTCTATATTTATTCTATCTTATTAAGTATACAACATACCATTGTAACAGTGACAGTATGGTGATGCTGAATGTCAGAACTTTATGTACAACAATGGGCAACGCATAAGGGAAAGAAAGACTGCATGGTGATGCTGTTCCTATAGCTTACGAGAGGGAGTAATATCAGAATGAGTCATATGTTATCCTCTTTCTTCGGATTGTATGAAGCAAACTTGGTTTACCATATGATCAAAATTAGGGTTGTTCATTAATGTGAAATATTGTATAGGAAAGGGAGTAGGAAAAGAGTTGTTCATTATTCTGGTGCATCTTTTGTCAATGTTATAGGTAGGTTGGAGGTTTCTTTGGTTTGTTGACTGTATTACAAACATTTTGCTGATGTACAAATTCCAAGGACTATGTTTGTGTTTTGTTTTTTACAGGAAATCCTAATAGAGATAAGGCATTTGTTACATATCCTTTCAATTTTTTCCCTGTTCCATCCCAGTGTCCTCTCCAAATATAGTTCAAAAATAATGATCCTTTGTTGAAGTAGAATGTTACAAACCATGTT
This sequence comes from Vitis cinerea, assembly GCA_022059055.1. Lineage (NCBI taxonomy): Eukaryota > Viridiplantae > Streptophyta > Magnoliopsida > Vitales > Vitaceae > Vitis > Vitis cinerea. Next base: position 5,249 of record JAJJMJ010012131.1, on the reverse strand, counting down.
GACAAATTCAGGTGTCATGGGTGATGGTGAAGACATTGGATGGTATTCGTAATGAATCATTGAAGACTATTGGCACTGGTGATTTTTTTAGATTGTCATGTGCTGAGATAATTCTTTGTTACATATCACGAGTTTTTTTTTCTTTCAGTTAATAAAAATCTGATAAAATCGTCTCATGAAAAATAAAGACAAATCTTAAGGTTTGATATCAGAGAGTGGGTGCAACATGGGTCGTGTGGTGACATATTTATGTGGCAACCTTGCCCAGATATGATGAGAATGCACAACCCATAAAATGTCAACTACCCATTTGCTCATCATTTTGTGGCGCTTTTAAAAAATTGCTCTTGATTATCAATAATGTTATTACAAATTATTATATTAATAATAATTAAAAAACTAATACTAATACTAATACTAATAATAATATTAAGTGATGATCTGGTATTTCATTATGTTCTTAATATTTGGCTTAATAAATATATGTTACAAAATTATTACTACTCAAAAAGTGCTATTTTGTAGCTTGTAATTAACTCTTTTAAACACTCTTGAGTAGTAATTATTACCTTTTAACTCAATTAACATGTTAAGGACCCTTGCAATCAATATCTAATCAAATTGTGTTAAGTTTTGGTGTTTTGATAGCTTTTTTTATCACCAAAGCAATCCGAGATTGAGGAGAGTTATTTGAAATCCATGGCAAAGCAATGGAAAGCTCAGAAACATGAAGAACTGAAGCTTTGAAGTCCTTTGCCATAAGCAAATCCGGAATGCAAAGAGGAGAAAAGCAAAGAGGAAAACAGAGGACAGCAGCTGCAGTCTTCCTTCGCACTTTTTGAGCACTTCTCGAAGTCCATTTTCTACATGCTATATACCATTTCAAATCTCAAGAAGTCAAGAATCCAACGCTTCAAACCGTGTGCAATTTGGAGTCGAAATGAGGAAGTTACAGCCGTTGGAAGCCGATCACTCCAAGCTGAAGGAAGATTTTGCAAAGTGCTGCGAAATCACCCTTTTGTTGCGAGATATTTCGCAGCCTTTTTGCACAGTGCTGTGAATTCCCCCTGAAGTTTCACATCAAGTTGGAAGCCGATAGCCGCAAGCTGGAAGACCACTTCGCAGAGGTGCGAAATTAACCGTTTGTTGTGAAGTAATTTCGCAGCCCTTTTTGTACATCTGCGAAATCTCGCAGACCTCATTTTCACCTGCGAAACGGTCCTGAAGCTTCCTGATAGTTGTGCACTGACTCTTTTAGATCTTTTCTTCTGATATTTTTGTGTCTAAATTTCCATTTTCTCCTTGTATTCAGCCACTCATGTAATTCCTTAGCTAGGAAGTATCCAAGGAAGGGTAAATTACCTTCCTATATAAACTCTCTTGTAAACACTAAAAAAGGGACTCTCGGGGAGCTTTTTCCAGGAGATCCATCATATAGATATATCATATATAAAATCAACGAACAGAGCACTTGCTCTGTTTTTCATATATATTCTTGTTTTCTCGTTAGTTTTCTTTCTAGCCAATCAAACTCTGAGGATTTTTCCTCACAGGATGAGAGGCTAGGCTCTTTGTCTCTTGGAGTGAGGAAAATCGGGTAAGTTTCCACATGCATAAATTGGAAGTTTTGTTGTTTTAGTTTTTAATGAAGACACAGAGAGACCCATTAATGGTTTTTATCTTTTTAGTTAACTTAAAACGCCTTTAAATCACCTGGGCCAACACTTGGTAAGGCAAGTGATCTCCGTCCATGGAGATGCACTAGTTTACCCCTTGCGAGCCTCTGGGAGGTGACTTGAAGGTAGGATTTTCTAGAATTGCCAACACTTGGTAAGCTTTTGGACTCCAAGGAGACATCCATTAGTTATCTCTTGCGAGCTTGTGAAGGGAAATCCAAGGTTAAAGATCACCTTGAATGGCAAGTGCTAGGTGAGAGGCACGAGCCATTGCAAGTTGCATCAGTGAGAGGGATTTAGTGTTTGAACCCATTAATGGGAAGCATCTGTACAACACCGGTTGGAGAAGGAACTATATGTTAATTCTCTAATGCGAGGAAAAGAAACAAGTGACCTGAACTCCCTTTTTGTATGAGGAATCTGAGCCTAGTGATTCGAAACTCCAAGAAACACTTTTCTTTGTAATTAAAATCAGCTATTATTTTTTGTTAGCTTAAAACCAATCTTTGTTCAAACATCTTTATGTTTTCTTTTAAAGCTAACCTTGAAATGAAAAGGCACCAATTCAGCTTTGCATTAATATCATTTGTGAAGTGAAAACCCATCCCAGTGAATGATCCTAAAGCCACTATGCTATAGTAGCTTTGTCTTTGCTACCCTAGTATATGGTGTAATAGGTTATAAATTTTGTTGATTACTCCCTCAATCAAGGAGCACCAGCTGGACACGAATCAGCTGAGACACCAATTGGGCATGAATCACAAAACCAAAAAAAAATTGGTTCACATGATCACATTCCATATCCAACCACAACCCTTCAAAATCTAGATGAATACCAAAATGGGAAAACAACTGTTTACTTAAATAAATAGTCACAACAAATTATTGACAAAAGAACAACATTTCTCGAATGTCCATTTAGGTAGTACATGAGGTACATTAAGGTAGTACCTCAGGGTCTTAAGGTAGTACCTCATGTGCATTAAGGTAGTACCTTAAATTTCTGATGATTACATAAGCTATTGAATGAGTAAGCAAGAAGAACATAACAATGGCATGCTGTAATATGTAATGCAATGAACTAATTCTGACTTAAATCATAGAAGAGCAACATTTCTCTAAGGTGCCTTAAGGTAGTACTTGAGGTACATTAAAGTAGTACCTGATGGTCATTAAGGTAGTACCTCATGTGCATTAAGGTAGTACCTTAAATTTTTTATGATTACATAAGCTACCGAATGAGTGAGCAATAATAATATAATAATGGCATGCTGTAATATGTAATGCAATGAACTAATTGTAGCTTAAGTCATAGAAGAGCAACATTTCTCCAAGGTGCCTTAAGGTAGTACCTGAGGTACATTAAGGTAGTACCTCAGGGTCATTAAGGTAGTACCTCATGTGCATTAAGGTAGTACCTCAAATTTTTTATGACTACATAAGTGTGGACCCGCATTTTTCACGTGCGTCCCCACTCGATCGGCGAGACTCGCTTTTTATTTGTGAAAAATAATTTTTGGAAAAGTTGGAGTCGCCACTTATTTTATTTTTATTTTAAAGGGAAAATAAAACAAGAAAGAAAAACCCTAAAATGTGACTCCATAATTTTTGGAAAAAAGGCGTGTCTTTGAAAAAACCCAAGTCTTGGTCCGGGGATCAGGTTACTTATTGGGAAGGTACCTCTAGGAGGTAGCACCCCTCTAAGCCCTATAAAGGTCTCTACTGACAAAATTAAGGGAAGCGTGGCAATTAATCAGTTAATTATAGATACCTAAATAGGCTAGGTGATTTTAGAGAGTGGCATGCCAAACACAATCAAATTGCAATAAAGGAGAGTTAGGGTGCGTACCTGAACCGCTCTTCAAGCGCTATCATAAAACATAAAAGTTAGTGTAGAAATGTAGCACATAACGTTTGTTTTATTCAAGCAAATCAGGCATATATCAAGACATCCAAGAATCACGTCAAATATGGATATGGTCATCAATGGCATACAAGTCCATAGAGTTCTAAAAAAATTAGATGAGAAGAGAGCGTACCTGAATAGCAAGCTAGTACCTCTCTATGGGAAACCAGAGCATCTCAACAATAAATACGAAACAAACTCATGTATATCATCAAGAAGAATCAAAAATCAACATATCAAGCAAACAATATTGAACAAGGTATCATGAATGTCGGGCCCCCACCAAAGCCCTGATTAATGTCGCATGAATTGGTTCTATGAATTCCATTGTTTGGAATCATAAAATTTATTCATGCTTGTTGAAAATCGAGAAAATCATGAAAATAGTTAAAAAAAAATCAAAGAAAACAGTGAAAGTGCATACCCGAAATAAAGTGGCAGCAAATAGCATGTTAAAATTGGGATTTTATACCTAGATGCTCCTAAGATGGATTTTTCAAAGCTGGGAATATTTAGTTGAACAATGGTTTCAAAATTCAATTTCAAACAGTAAATTCCCAATCAAAGAAGTAAATAGAGGAGAAGGTGTGTGTGTGGCAAGGTTGCCACGATGGAATGGAACTTGGGAATAAGATTTGGGACTGAAGAAACTTTCTGTGTTAAGTCCTACCTAAGTGGCATACAGTTGAATGCGACCTTCAAACCATTGATAATCTGCTTCTACGATACCCATCATGTGATGAATGACTCTTATATGGAAAATAGAGGGGAAGAAAAAGACTACTCCATATGGGATTGTAACTGCATTTCAGTTGTCGTCATTGTCAAGTAAGATTTTAAGTTGAAGTTGTTGAAGGGTGAAGCAAGCGGGCTTTCTGATTCAGGTATCGGCCACGTTTTCAAGACTAGAATTTGACCTCACAGTGTACTCTGCTACAAGCTTTGCAAAAGACGACGACTTATTCTCTAGCAATCTGGTGGGGGTATCATATTCCTCAACAAGCCCATGATCCAGAAGTAGAACCATGTCACTATCGAGGACAGAAGTAATTCGATGTGCAATGGTTATGACTGTAGAATCGACAAAGTGTTGTCTAAGGGTTTGCTGAATCAAATTATCAGTGGCTGTATCAACTGATGCGGTAGCCTCATCAAGCACCAAGACCTTGCTTTTCTTGAGTAGCACTCGGCCAAGACAAACCAGCTGCCTCTGACCCATGCTCCAATTCTCTCCGTTCTCAGTAACTGCAGAATCTAGCTTTCCTTCTTTCTTCCTGACTTCATCCCCAAGCTGGCACTTATCCAGACCCTCCCAAATCTATTCATCTGAGTACTCTTCAAGTGGGTCAAGGTTGCTCCGTACAGTCCCTTCAAACATGGTTGAATCCTGAGGGATAATGCTTAGTCTGGACCGCAAATCATGTAGTCCAATAGAAGAGATGTTGGTACCATCTATCATAATCTGACCAGTGGCAGGTTCAACAATTTGAAAGAGGGTCTGTATGAGGGTTGATTTACCACTGCCAGTTCTCCCTACAATGCCAGTCTTCATTCCTCCCAAGAAAGTGCATGTGAGACCTCTCAATACAAGTGGCATGTGTGGGGCATAGCGGACCTGCGAATCCTGAATATCAACTTGTCCATGTGAAGGCCAAGAACATGCTGGC
>JAJJMJ010012127.1:0-15037 GCA_022059055.1 Vitis cinerea | reverse complement strand
TGTATTGATTATAGAAAATTGAATGCAGTAACCAGGAAAGATCATTTTCCATTGCCATTTATCGATCAGGTGTTGGAGAGAGTCTCTGGCCATCCGTTCTATTGTTTTTTGAACGGGTATTCAGGGTATTTTCAAATTGAGATTGTTGTGGAAGATCAGGAAAAGACCACTTTTACATGTCCATTTGGAACATATGCTTACAGAAGAATGCCTTTTGGTTTATGTAATGCACCTGCAACATTCCAAAGGTGTATGTTGAGTATCTTTAGTGATATGGTGGAGCGAATTATGGAGGTTTTCATGGATGACATCACCGTATATGGAGGTACATTTGAGGAATGCTTAGTCAATTTGGAAGCGGTTCTTCATAGATGCATTGAAAAAGACTTGGTGCTCAATTGGGAGAAATGCCATTTTATGGTACGTCAAGGAATTGTCCTTGGTCATATCATCTCCGAAAAGGGCATTGAAGTTGATAAAGCAAAGGTGGAGCTTATTGTCAAACTACCATCCCCAACAACTGTAAAAGGAGTAAGGCAGTTCCTTGGCCATGCAGGCTTTTATAGGAGGTTCATCAAAGATTTTTCAAAGCTTTCAAAACCTCTTTGTGAGCTGTTAGCTAAGGATGCTAAGTTTATATGGGATGAAAGATGTCAAGATAGCTTTGACCAACTGAAGAATTTTTTAACAACAACTCCAATAGTGAGGGCCCCTAACTGGCAACTACCTTTTGAACTAATGTGTGATGCCAGTGACTTTGCTATAGGAGTTGTGCTTGGTCAAAGAGAAGATGGGAAGCCCTATGTGATCTACTATGCAAGCAAAACATTGAACGAAGCTCAAAGGAACTACACAACTACAGAGAAAGAATTGTTAGCTGTGGTATTTGCCTTGGACAAATTTCGTGCTTATTTGGTAGGGTCTTTCATCATTGTTTTCACTGACCATTCAGCCTTGAAGTATTTATTGACAAAGCAAGATGCAAAAGCAAGGTTGATAAGATGGATTCTTTTGTTACAAGAATTCGATCTTCAAATCAGAGATAAGAAAGGAGTGGAGAATGTGGTAGTTAACCACCTCTCAAGGTTAGCTATAGCACATAATTCTCATGTCTTGCCTATTAATGATGACTTTCCTGAGGAATCACTTATGTTGCTAGTAAAAACTCCTTGGTATGCTCATATTGCTAATTATTTAGTTACTGGTGAAATTCCAAGTGAGTGGAATGCACAGGACAGGAAGCATTTCTTTGCAAAAATCCATGCTTATTATTGGGAAGAGCCTTTCCTTTTTAAATATTGTGCAGATCAGATCATAAGGAAGTGTGTGCCTGAAGAAGAGCAACAAGGAATTCTAACCCATTGTCATGAAACTGCATGTGGAGGCCACTTTGCCTCTCAGAAAACAGCTATGAAGGTGTTGCAATCAGGGTTTACTTGGCCATCTCTTTTCAAAGATGCCCACATCATGTGTAGAAGTTGTGATAGATGCCAAAGGCTTGGAAAGCTGACAAAAAGAAATCAAATGCCCATGAACCCCATACTAATAGTTGAGCTATTTGATGTATGGGGCATTGACTTTATGGGACCTTTTCCAATGTCATTTGGTAATTCTTACATCTTGGTGGGGGTGGATTATGTTTCTAAATGGGTTGAGGCAGTGCCCTGTAAACAAAATGATCATAGAGTGGTTCTCAAATTTCTGAAAGAGAACATTTTTTCAAGATTCGGGGTGCCCAAAGCTATAATCAGTGATGGAGGTTCTCATTTTTGCAACAAGCCTTTTGAAAGTTTATTAGCCAAGTATGGAGTGAAGCATAAGGTAGCTACACCTTATCATCCACAGACTTCCGGGCAAGTTGAGCTAGCAAACAGGGAGATAAAGAACATATTGATGAAAGTGGTGAGTTCAAGCAGAAAAGATTGGTCTATTAAGCTTCATGATTCATTATGGGCGTATAGAACAGCTTATAAGACTATTCTTGGCATGTCCCCCTATCGTCTTGTCTATGGTAAAGCGTGTCATCTCCCTGTGGAAGTTGAATACAAAGCTTGGTGGGTAATCAAAAAGTTGAATATGGACTTGATCAGAACAGGAGCAAAGAGGTGCTTAGACCTTAATGAGATGGAGGAATTAAGAAATGATGCTTACATCAATTCCAAAGTTGCAAAACAGAGGATGAAGAAGTGGCATGATCAACTAATTTCCAACAAGGAATTCCAGAAAGGACAAAGAGTTCTACTCTATGACACAAGCTCCGTATTTTTCCTGGAAAGCTCAAGTCAAGGTGGATAGGTCCTTTCATTATCCATCAAGTACATGTCAATGGAGTAGTGGAATTATTGAATTCTAATGGCAAGGACACCTTTAAAGTCAATGGATATCGTCTCAAGCCATTCATGGAGCCGTTCAAACCAGAAAAGGAGGAAATCAACCTCCTTGAGTCTTAAAAAGCTTAAGCAAATAAGGGTTTGATGGACTTGGTTTCACCAAAGTCCAAAATTTTTGTAAATTTTGTAAATTTTAAAGTTTTATCTCTACTTTTGATCTTAATTTTTGATCTTAAATTGTGTGTTTTTATGTATTTTCGTTTTTTTGGATGATCTCAGGTGGAAGAAAATGCAAAGGAAGAAATCGGGAAGAAATCAGAGCAAAAATAGAGCAAAAACAGGGGAGAAAAAGAGCTCTGCGAGATTTCGCAGCCAAAGAGGAATTTTGCTGCGAAAACAGCCATTTGTTGCGAAATCAGTTCGCAACACTTTTGAATCCTCTGCGAATCCAAGAATGGCACACGAGTGCCACTCCGCAGCACAGGAGCCCCCATTTTGCAGCTGCGAAAGTGGCTGCGAAGCTCTAAGGCGTAAAAAGCCCCAATTCCGCAGCGATATCTCCATTTCGAAGGGTGTTTCGTAGCTGCGAAACCGATTTTTGGCACACGAGCGCCATTCCGCGGTACAGTGACTCCAATTTCGCAGCTGCGAAGTGGGCTGCGAAAGTGGTTTTCTCTTGCGAAACCCCCAATCTTGCTGCGGAATCGGCCTTCTTCTGCGAAACCCAAGATGACCTTTAATATTCCGTTATTTTTTATAAATACCGGTCATTTGAGCTGCGAAAACATTTCAGAAATGGGAAAAGTCGCAGCAATCGTCCGTTCGCCTCCTCTCCATAGCTCGACGTCGCGCGCACCTCCGGTCGTCCCTTCCGATCATCAACCACGCCCAAACCTCATCAGTTCGTAATGGCACGAACCAGAGGAGCTAAATCCTCCTCTCCCTCCGCCCGAAAGCGAACGCCGCGCGATGCGCCTATTCAAGCCTCTACCTCTGAGCCGCCGCGGCCAGAAGTTGCTCCGCCTCCTGTGAAGCTCGCACCACAGAAGCGCCCAGCCAAGCCCGTAGTTCAGACGCCTCTGGCGAGGCGTTATCTTACCAGGTCAGGGGGCCGTCCCCTGCAAAAAAGAGCCAGAGTGGAAAGCTCGGAACCCATCGACTTGACAGGGCAGTCCCCTGTTCCATCTCCAGAGCCCACTCCGGTGCCATCTCCGGCACCGCCGGCGAAGCCTCAAGCAAGCCAGCCGTCACCTTCTAAGCCCCAAATTCCGTCTGAAACAGCTCCTGAAGTGATACTCAGGCGTCCAATGCTCACTCAACCACCAATTGAAGGCAATTTGGATTGTCGAGCTCGGCCATTTCATTCTGAGCTGTGTTTTGACACAGCCGCCTTCCAATTGCGGCCGAAGCTTGAAGGGTCATTCCAATTGCTGCGTAGATATCGCATGGAGGAGCTTCTGACCCCACGAGACTTCTTCTATCCTAGAGTAGCCATGGATTTTTATCAGTCCATGACTACTCAATAGGTCAGAGATCCTACCTTAATTCATTTTACCATTGATGGTCGACATGGCATTCTAGGAGCTCGCCATATAGCTGAGGCCCTGCATATCCCATATGAGCCAAGTCATTTTGATGATTTCCGAGTATGGGCTAGCCCTTCTCAGCTGGAGATGGTGCATATCCTGTCCAGGGGAGCTTCTACAAATCCTCATTTGTTGAGGGGGGAACTTCCTCCAAGGATGTTTCTCATTGATGCACTCTTGCGTCATAATATTTATCCACTCCAGCATTGGACCCAGAGGAGAGGAGTTCTTTTGGAGGCTTTGTTCAGAATGTCTGAGGGATACTTTTTTGGCCCTCACCACTTAATCATGGCTGTCCTTCTCTACTTTGAAGAGAAGGTGCATAAGAAGAAGTTGCCAAGAGCTGATGCCATTCCACTTCTCTTCCCGCGACTGCTATGTCAGATTCTTGAGCATCTGGGGTATCCATCAGAGCCTCAGCTGGAGCGCAAGCGGATATGTCGAGAGGTGTTTACTTTCGACAAGTGGAGCAACATGACAACATATAGGATGGAGCAGCCAGAGCTCCCACAGCCAGCTCAGATGCCAGCTGCTAGGAGAGCATCTCCACGTCTTATACCTGAGGGTATACCTGTTGCTTCTCCTACCATAGCCAGAGCCCCTCCAGTTCCTCCAGCTTCCTCATAGCCCTCCACTTCAGCTGAGCCAAGGATGACCATCCCTATTTCTGAGTATAGGGATTTATGCCAGGCATTGCAGACCTTGACAGCCTCTCAGAGCAGCCTTGCTCAGGAGATGGCAGCTATGCGAGCTCGCCAGGAGCAGATGATGACCACCCAGGCTCAGCACACTGCCATCTTGAGGCAGCTTCAGCATCATCTTGGTCTCCCAGCAGCTATTGAGCATCACATTCCAACCACTGCAGTGCCACATTCTCAGGCCATAGAGCCTCAGGCCCCTCCTGAGTCAGCTGAAGAGGCAGAGCCATCTGCCTAAGTCCTCAGAGCCAGCATCATCCTCCTATCTGATTATATATATATCTATTATATATTTCCTTTATGTATTTTGTTTTAGTTAGTCATTTATGAAATCCCCCACATTTTGATATCATATATGGGGATTGCTTGGATTACTTGTATTACTTCTTTTCCAACTGTACTCAAATGATTAAAGTAATACAAAGTCTAGTTTTTTGTTAGCTCTTAGCATTAATTTATTCTTATTTTCTTTACTCACATCTTTTATTCTTTTTGAAACATGTGGTTTCTCCAATCAGTATTCGAAATTGATATCACTCAGGAGGTACCACTTCCTCCCTATATTTTCAATCACCCATATCACATTAAGGACAATGCTCAGCTCGGTTAGGGGGGGGGGAGAAATGAGGAAGGAAGTAGGCTAAGTTAAAGGAAGTATGCTAAGTTATTTTGATAATTCAGCCTTGTCTAGTAAATTAGTTGTAGTTTTTTGCTTGTTACTATAATCTTCATGGATTATGAGGAAAAATTTTCAAATTAAAATAGGAGAATCTGAACTGTTGCTTTTCATCTAACTTAGAGTTTGGATTATGCTTGCTAAAGTGGTTCAATTGTTGAAACTTCTATTGAATTCAAGTTTAGTCCTTCCACTTTAAGCTATTCACACACTTTGCACAATAGATTCCTATTATAAGATGAAAAACTATTTCCCCCTTGACTTATAAAATTTTGGGACTTGGTACCTTTGACCTCATTTTAATAATATTGAGACACCTTATGAAAGGCCAATGAGCCTTTGAAAAAAAAAGTAAGAAAGCAAAATGTTTGCTTGCCTTGAAACCCGAGCAAGGTCTGAAGGGTATATGGTGAAAACCTTTGAAACCTGGTGCCCTAAGCCTTCATTGGTTGGGAGTCACCGGCCTCAATGCTCGTTACAAGGGTGGATAGGTGGAGTTAGCATATGGTAGGCGCGAGGGTATATGAAAAAGTCCGGGGTAAAATCCGAGGAGTTAGTGGTTGAAAGATCCTTAAAGCTTGATGCCCTAAACCTTAATTGGTTGAGAGTCATCGATGGACCCCCGTTACATGGACAAAATAGAAAAGAATGCCCCTTAAGCCTTATACCTTCTCAAAAAAAAAAAAAAAAAATTATCTGATTATTGAATTTGATCAGTTTGCTAAGTGTTGAAAAGAGATAGGTTGGGGGGAGAGATTAGTTTAGCATACTATATTCGGAATCTATCATCTTACACTTAGATTTTTGTGGAAGAATAAAGTTTGGTTCTTTGGAAGTGAAAATGATTTTAAAACTTCAATTTGCATAATGCATTCCCTTGATCAATGGTATTTAGCAAAGTTTTTGATAACTTCTATTGAAGTTTGAGTTTTATTTCTTTAATGTTCCATGTGAGAGTTTGTCAGTCATGCCACTTAAATATGTTTTGGAAGTGATTAGCATGATGTTGTAAATTATAGTATTGCTTATTTTTATTTTTCTCTCCTTCATTGCTAAGGGACTAGCAATATGTCAGTTGGGGGGAGTGATTACTACTCAAAAAGTGCTATTTGATAGCTTGTAATTAATCCTTTTAAACACTTTTGAGTAGTAGTTAGTGCCTTTTAACCCAATTAACATGTTAAGGTCCCTTGCAATCAATTCTAATCAAATTGTGTAAGTTTTGGTGTTTTTGTTAGTAATTGGATCACCAAAGCAATCCAAGATTGAGGAGAGTTATTTGGAATCCTTGGCAAAGCAATGGAAAGCTCAGAAGCATGAAGAACCAAAGCTTTGAAGTCCTTTGCCATAAGCAAATCCGGAATGCAAGGAGGGGAAGCAAAGAGAAACTAGCCATGAAGCATTCTTGATGACAGTCGTGTCAGCTACTTTTGGAGCACTTTCCGAAGTCCAATTTATGCATGCTATATGTCATTTGAAATCTTAGGAAGTCAACAATCTAATGCTTCAAACGGTGTACAATTTGGAGTTGAAATGAAGGAGTTACAGCCATTGCAAGCCAATCACTCTAGGCTGAAGGAAGAATTTTGCAAAGTGCTGCGAAATCACCCTTTTGTTGCGGAATGATTTCGCAGCCTTTTTGCACAGTGCTATGGATTTCCCCTGAAGTTTCACGACGCGATGGAAGCCAAACACCACAAGATGAAAGCCAACTTCGCAGCGCTGCGGAATCAGCCATTTGCTGCGAAGTGATTTCGCAGCCCTTTTTGTGTGTCTGCGAAATTTCGTAGACCTCATTTTCTCTTGCGAAATGGTCCTTAGTGCTTCCCGATATTTGTAACCGACACTTGGAGATATTTTTCTTCAGATTTTTGTTGTCTAAATTCTCAAATTCTCCTTGTAAGCCACCAATTATAGGATTCCTTGGCTTTTAAGTTAGGAAATTGGCTAAATATCCATGTAATAGCTATTAATGTAATTTTGATATAAATAGAGCCCGAAGAGCCTGTTCTGAGGGTGATGAACCTTTTGTAAAAGTTTCAAAGGAAGTAAAATACAGAGCTTGAGCTCTGCCTTACCTTCTCACTTTGATTGTATTTTTCATTTACTTAGTTATGCACTCTCTGAGGAATTTTCCCCAGAGAATGAGTAACTAAACCTTTTAGTTCCTTGGAGCTAAGGTTGCCGGGAAAGGTTCCAAGTGCAAGAATTAGTAGCTTTGTGGTTTCAGCTATGAATGAAGAGAAAGTGTGTCCCGTGAATGGTTTCTATGTTTTTAGTTAACTTAAAACGCCTTGGAGTCACCTGGGCCAACACTTGGTAAGGCAAGTGATCTCTATCCATGGAGATGCACTAGTTTACCCCTTGCGAGCCTCTGGGAGGTGACTTGAAGGTAGGATTTTCTAGAATTGCCAACACTTGGTAAGCTTTTGGACTCTAAGGAGACATCCATTAGTTATCTCTTGCGAGCTTGTGAAAGGAAGTCCAAGGTTAAAGATCACCTTGAATGGTAAAGGCTAAGTGAGAGGCTCGAACCATTGCAAGTTGCATCAGTGAGAGAATTAAAGCTGAAATCCAATTGAGGGATGCATTTGTGCAGCACCTGTTAGAGAATTGACTTTATGTTAATTCTCTAATGCGAGGAAATGAACCAACTGACCGGAGCTATGTTTTTGCATGAGGAACCTCCCCTGTGAACTTGAATCTCCAAGGAATGTTTTTCTTCTTAAGTAATTTCCATCACTTGCTGTGTTGTTAATCTAAGTCCAAACCTTTTTCAACCAAAGTTTGTGTTTTATTTCTTAAGCTAATCTTGAAATGAAACAGCACCAATTCAGTTTGAATTGGTATCATTTTCAGTTTGAATACCCTTCCTAGTGAACGATCCTAGAGCCACTATGCTATAGTAGCTTTTTCTTTGCTACCCTAGTTCATGGTGTAATAGGTTATAAATTTTGTTGATTACTCCCTCAATCAAGGAGCACCAGCTGGACACGAATCAGCTGAGACACCAATTAGGCATAAATCAATCTTTACCATGATGATCGATTATATAAGAGGGTTATTGCTTTAATATATACTATAGCACAATGAAATTGGACTTGAGAATAACCAATTTATTTAATTGTATAAATATATAGGTCCTCGGTACAAACAAATACGAGCATGATACAAAAGCAATAGAACATTAGTACAAAGCTATAGGAATAATGGTTCAATTGTATCGGTCCAAATGCATAAAGAAATGGGTCCAAAATGAAAGGTAATAAGACCAAAGCTACAAAGCAATGGGACCATAGAACAGGCTAATTGAACAAATGATTTATAATTCTATCCTTGAGAGTGAAATTAGGGATAATAGAAGATGAGTGACTAATTTAGGGGTGGAATGATCAATTTCTAAATTGGAATGACTAATTTCATGAAGACAATTAATAATTATAGGAGCACAATGTGCCTCAACAAAGGATGAAGGGAGGAGGCAATAGAGTTTTTCATGTACCCTCTCTTTCCATTGATGGTGGAGTGATTTTTCTCTCTAAATTAGTGTGTCTAATATCATTCAATAATGTAAATGTGGTACCTCTTGCATATAGTTGTTAAAAAATATTTTTTTTTTAAATTTAAGTGGTGTTTGTTTTTTTGCTGAATAAAAAAAGTCAAAATATTTGACTTTTTCTATTCAACTAAAAGTAATTCATTTACATCAATTAATATAATTTAACTAAATTTATTAATAACAAGTTCATTTTAGTGATGTTGGTTAATATCAATAAGGTACTTTTAGTTGAATAGAAAAAGTCAAATATTTTGGCTTTTTCTATTCAGCCAAAAAACAAACACCACCTTAATGTTGTTATATAAGCTAGATGTTGAATTTAAAAATTAAGAACAAACCAGGGACATGGTAGGACAAATAAAAAAGGAGTCTTCACACTGTTTGATTTGTTAGGGAACATGAGAAATAAAGCTGAACCTTGAAACTCAAGTCACTTGCTTTACTATTGATAAAGAACTAATGGAGCTATTAATTGAAGATTCCCTTAACACATGAAAGTAAGATGCTTAGCTATTGTTGGTTCATTTTCAGGACTAAGACAAGGGTTGATTTTGGGAAACAACACATTAAAGGGTGTCTCCACGGTTCTAAAAATTCTACCTTTTAAGTGAGAAAGTTAAGCTTTCTTTGTTGGCTTGGAAGATAGAGCATTTTTAGATGGATACGGTTAGATATTAATTTGGTGCTATAATTTTATGTATTTTTACTTCAATTAAAATTGAAATTGAAGTCGATATCATGATTTCAAAGAACAATGTTGATATATATTATGAAAGTTAACACTAAACAAAGCATTTGCTTGCATAAATCAAGAAATGGTTTTTCCTAAAATCAATATAGTTGGAAAGCATGATATTATTGGCTCAAATTCTATAAACTTAGACTTTTAGAAAATATGATTGTCCAATATGATATCACAGTCTCATTTGATCAAAGATCATATGTTCAAACATTACTACAAAGACATTTATTTGACCGTACTTAAGAGGTGTTAAAGACTATAATTTACATTATAAATGTAAATTATAAGCATCAAACTCCTTGAAGCAAATTATTCCTATTCAAAGAATTTTATATTCTTAGAGGATATCTAATTTAGGTTTTACCAAGGATTGAAATTTCAAATTTTATTGGTGATATTTCACCGATATATCGGATATTGGATGACGCCAAAACGATTTTGAGAACTGATTATCAAACAGGAGGAATTTAGAGAAAATGTTAGAAATATCATCGAAATATTAGTGATATATTGGTTTGGAACCAATAAATCAAAGATTAAATCGGTCATGGAGCAACTCAAGGAGCAACGGGAAGAAATGGAAAAAATCACCGATTTTTTCGAGCGTTTTTTTGAAAAAATTTAAAATTCATTTAACGATCATATTTGAATTTTTTACGATCCAATGGCCCAGATTTCACCCGTGCTTTTGTAAAGGAATCCAATGGTTAGATTTGTGATCCAATGGTGGAAAATCATTATTGACTTGATCCAACGACTACGAAATGTTTCCAATGGTTATTTGAAGATCTAATGGCCAAATTTGAACCAAATTTTGATCCAATGGTTAAAATTAGTTTATAACGACTATTTAACCATCCAACGGTTAGTTTGACCAAAAAAAAATCCTATAAATACTCACAATCCACTCCATTTCATACATAAAAATTTGATTTTATTCTATTCCTCCAAATTTTTATTTTTTTGATCTCTACCAAAATTTTTAAATTTTAAAAATTTGGTGGTGAAGGAGATTAACTCCAAGTCAATGCTAATTAAGGTACGTTTTACCTTTCATAAAATTTATTTTTATTATGCATAATTCAATTTTATTTTTTATGTATAGTTTAATTGATATTATCTAATTTTAAAATTTGTCATATTAACATTAAATTTATGGAATGGAAATTGATTTGACATCTATGCATATTTAGTTTCATTTTTTAATAATTTTAAAATTAAATTTAATTCATATGGAAATTTAATTGTAATGTTTATCTATTTCATGCATAATTCAATTTTAATTTCAATTTTTATTAGTAATGATTCTTATCAATTTCATGAATGTGGAAATTTTATTTAATTCAATTTAATGTAATTTAATTTAAATTTAATTCATATGAAAATTTAATTGTAATGTGAATCTATTACATATATGCATAATTCAATTTTAATTTCAATTTTTATTTGTAATGATTCTTATCAATTTCATGAATAATATTAATATTAAATTTCTTAGATGTTTTATATTTAATAATTTTAAATTTGATATTAGTTTCATATAGGAATTTAAAATACATGTTTAGAAAATGGCTAGTGGAAGTGGTATCATGGGTTGAGATCCTTGTTGGAAATATTGTACAATTATGGAAGATAACAAAAATGGAATAGTATACAATTATCATGGGTTGACAATAAAAAGTGGTGAGATTACTCGTTTTAAATTTTACCTATCACATATAGACCCTCATTCAAATACAAAAAAAAATGTCCTAACGTGCCTCCAGAAGTGAAACAAGAAATAAGACGACTTTTAGAGGGAAAAGAAAAAGGGCAAAAGAGAAGAAACTTGTAGATATAGAAGAAATCCGAGCTTAATTGCGAGACACAATGGGAGGAAGACATAGACATATAACTGATGAGGAGAATGACTAGAACCTTGATGATCATGATGATGATGGAGATGATGATGATGTGTATATGTATTCAACTGACATGCACCTTGATGAGCGGCATGCTTATAGAGCGATGGTTCGAGCATCAAAAGCTACCAAATGGAATCTCCAACAAGAAAAACATTTTGTAAGAGGCAAAAAAAAAACAAGTATAATATTAATTTGAATTATTACTGTTTCTTATCAACTTTATCAATGATATTAATTTAACACATATGTTTAATTTTAATAATCATAATAGGTGAGTCTTCACATCCAACTAATCCAACAAGGCATATGCGAATATCGCAAAGTGTTCGATATTCGGATCCATCACTGCCTAGTGCACCCTCATTGTACAAATCTTTAGCAGCAAGACAGAAAAATGTGAAAAATCTTTTCAAAGGTGGTGTCATCAAGGAAACTATGGAAAGTTTGATCGGTAAGTTCTTCATATATGAGATTGTTGTGCCCAATGAAGCAGACTCTCACCATTTCAAGAACATGATTGTTGGTGCACAATAAGTAGGTAATTACTATAATTTTAAAATTTGTATTCATTTTAACAATATCATTATTATTTATAAAGTATGATTGCCACAAATGTTCTTATATGCTTTAATTATATATGGATGATAGGTATGGGTATAGAACCACCTCTTCATATGAAATCAAATACAAGTACTTGGATATGGAGTACAAAGACATGGAAGCTTATGTCAATATTCAAATAGAAAAGTGGAAGACTTATGGATGCACAATTATGTGTGACAGATGGTTTGAGCTCATGAAATTAAGCCTAATTAATTTCATGGTATATTCAAAAGGTAGCACAATCTTCTTCAAATTTGTTGATGCATCAAATTATATAAAGAATAACAAATACATATATGGTTTATTGAAGGATGTGATCAAGGAAGTTGGCAAACAAAATGTGGTATAAATAGTTACGGATAATGCGTCAGTATTCATGAAGGCGGGGAAGCTATTAATGAAGAAATACAATCTTTATTGGATTCTGTGTGCAGCACATTGCATCGACTTAATGTTCGAAGACATCGGTAAAAGGCTGAGTATTGCAGATATGATTACAAAGGCTTGAAAGATAACCAACTTCATCTATAACCATATTTGGTTGCTTGCACAGTTGCAGAAGGTGTGTGGTGGAGACATAGTTGGCCTTGGAGCAACAAGATTTCCAACCAATTATATTGCCCTCGACAGTTTTTTGAAAAAGAAAGTGAATTTGAAGAAAGTGTTTATCAATGATGAATGGCCACAACACAAGTTAAGTCGTACATTAATCGGTAAAGATATTGAAAAACTTATGTTTGACCATGCGTACTAGGAGAGAGTGGGAAAGCTAGTGTCAATCTATGAGGCACTATACATGATTCTTCGCATTGTCTATTTAGAAGTTATTCCTACAATGCCATTTGTGTACGAATTGATTTGAGTTATGAAAGAGAATTTCATTGACTTAATGCTAAAGAATGGGTGTTAGAAATAATCGCAAATTGTTGGGATAGAACTCTTAAACATCATTTTCATGTAGCAGGTAATTAAGTATTATCCATCTTCAAAAGTTATTGGTATTTAATATGTTTCTTTCATAACATTCTAATTCTACATTTCTACTTTACTATTGTACCATTCTTTCTTAATCCAAGGTTTCAATATAAACGTGGAGTTGGTATTAATCCGAGTCTACTTCAAGCTGTTCATGAAGTCTTTGCGAAATTAGATCTTGCAGTAGAAGGTCTTAGTCAATTTGGAAATGAGGTAAATGATTATAGTTATAATATAAATTAAATAATTGAATTTCATTTACTCAATTTTTGACTTTCAATTATTTAATATGTAGCTTATACTATTCCGAGATGCAAATAGA
This sequence comes from Vitis cinerea, assembly GCA_022059055.1. NCBI lineage: Eukaryota > Viridiplantae > Streptophyta > Magnoliopsida > Vitales > Vitaceae > Vitis > Vitis cinerea. The sequence goes on along the minus strand of JAJJMJ010012127.1, from coordinate 1,642 downwards.
GGATTCAGTGATCAAGCAACGATTATTTCAAGGTCAAAAATGGTTCCCGATGAGTATTATTTGTGAATTAATAATACATTACTGTGGACCCGCATTTTTCACGTGCGTCCCCACTCGATCGGCGAGACTCGTTTTTTATTTGTGAAAAATTAATTTTTGGAAAAAGTTGGAGTCGCCACTTATTTTATTTTTATTTTAAAGGGAAAATAAAACAAGAAAGAAAAACCCTAAAATGTGATTCCATAATTTTTGGAAAAAAGCATGTCTTTGAAAAACCCGAGTCTAAGTCCGGGGACCAGGTTACTTATTGGGAAGGTACCTCTAGGAGGTAGCACCCCTCTAAGCCTTAAAAAGGTCTTTACTAACAAAGTTAAGGGAAGTGTGGCCATTAATCAGTTAATTATGGATACCTAAGTAGGCTAGGTGATTTCGAATATTGCATGCCTTACAAGAAAACCAACCATAAGAGGGAGTCAAAGTGCGTACCTGAACGGCTTCTCAAGCGCTATCATAAAACATAAGAGATTAGTTTGGGAACCTATCACACAACATGTGTCTTATCCGAGCAAATCAAGTATGTATTTAAACACCCAAGAATCACATCATGCATGGATATGGTCACTAATCACATACGCGTCCATGGAATTCTCGAAAAAAAAAATGAGAAGAAGCGTACCTAGATAGCAAACTAAAGCACCTTTATGGGAAACAAGGTTAGCCCAATAACAAATATGAAACAAATTCATGTATATCATCAAGAGGAATAAAAAAAATCAATCAGGTATCAAACAAACAATATGGAAGAGGGTATCAAGAATGTCAGGCCCCCACCAAAGCCCTAATTAATTTTGCATGAGTTGATTCTATGAATTCCATTATTTGGAATCATGAAGTTTATTCATGCTTGTTGAAAATCAAGAAAATCATGAAAATAGTTAAAAATCAGATAAAACAGTGAAAGTGCATGCCCGAAGGAAAATGGAAGCAAATAGCATGTTAAAATTGGGATTTTATACCTAGATGCTCCTAAGATGGATTTTTCAAAGCTGGGAATATTCAGTTGAACAATGGTTTCAAAATTCAATTTAAAACAGTAAGTTCCCAATCAAAGAAGTAAATAGAGGAGAAGGTGTATGTAGTAAGGTTGCCATGATGGAGTGGAGTCTGGAGGTGTGATTAGGACTGCAGTGCTGGCGTTGAACCCCAAAATGCATTCTGCCCTCTTTTGGCACGTTTCGAAGCTCCCTGTTATTCAAAGTTTTAGTGACTTCCAGTGTGGGATGAAGAATTCCAGCAAACTTGGGTTGCTCTTGAGAAATACGAACCTTGGCGTAACCAACTTTCCCTATCCATGTCTTCCTTGGAGTGGTTTAATGCAGCTTGAGTGACATAGTTGACATATGGGTCCAGTATCATCTGATCTAATTGGGGATGATCTATGAATTCTTTAAATGATACAAGCAAACTGCTCTTCCCCAGCATATTTCAGGTACTTCTCAACGACATTGCTGCTGTACTTCCACATGGAGAGGTGCCTATATTGACCCTCTAATTGGTTGAGCATTTCTGTTCTTGCCCCTGAACCCTCAAGTTCGAATACATATTGCACAACATAATTCCCAAATGGATCTTGGGACAGGAT
>JAJJMJ010012125.1:0-14402 GCA_022059055.1 Vitis cinerea | reverse complement strand
TTTGTCAATCTTTTGAGCACTTGGTGGAGGAGTGTCCTATCCTTCCAATGGCGAGGGAGATGTTTGGTATGTCATGTGCCATTTGTCTATCTTTTGAGCACGTGGTAGAGGAGTATCCTATCATTCTAGTGGCGAGAGAGATATTTGGTGATTATAACACATACAATTCAAATTGTAGGAATCATCCAAATTTCTCTTGGGAACCACAACCACGTCAGTACATGTAACCCACTCAAGCACCACAACAAGCCTCGAAACTTGAACAAGCAATTGTGAACCTTACCAAGCTTGTGGGAGACTTTGTAGCAAACCAGAAATCCATCATTGATCAATTAAGGCAAGAAAATGCTCAAGTCAGGAAAGAAATTGACAGCCAAGACAGAAAGATGGATGGGAAGTTGAATGATCTGTCTCAGAAGACAGACAATCTCGAATACTCAAACTTAAGGCTTATCAACCTCAACACGGAGCGAGAAAAAGAAAACTTTCCTTCTTAACCATATCAAAATCTCAAGGGTATCCATAAAGAGGAGGCCTAAAAGGAAGAAAATTCAATGGTGAGGAAAGTCAAAGTAGTTATGGTTGATCAGCCCACATTCAAGCCAAAGCATGATGAAGGGTTACCTGAACTCTCAGAGAAGCTTGCTAATCTGTCCTCTTGGATGAGAATAAAATAAATGCAGCCCTTACTCAATGAGGTGGAGATACAGAGACATGCTGAGGAGGAGCCCCCAAAGCTTATTCTTAACTTGCTACCTCCAGAGATGAAATATACATACCGGGTAGAAGACAAGCTGAAACAAGACCAATTTTTTTATGGACTTAGTCTTTCTAAAGACTAGCTAGTCCATATATTTTTGTTTTATTTTTAAACTTGTTTTGATTTTGATTTCTTGCTTTAATTTTATTTTGGTTTGATTTAACTTAGGTTTTTTTATGATCAACACAAGGGAAGCCAAAAACAGAGGAAAATAGAGCATTTCGCACCAGCCATTCTCAGTGCGAAACCAATGCGAAAAATTTCGCACCACGAATCCTCAATGCGAAAAATTTCGCATCAGTTTTGCATCACAAATTCTCCATGCGAATGCAGTGCGAAAATTTTCGCATCAGCTTCGCACCACTAATTCTCAATGCAAAAAATTTCGCATCAACTTCGCACCGCCATTATTCAATGTGAAAAATTTTGCATTGCCAATTCGCATCAGCCACGAGCCATGCGAAACGTCTGCGAAACGCCAACGGTCACTTAACGGCCAAGAGGTAAGCCAAAAGTCATTTGAATTTTCTATTTAAAAGCCTCCAGCTCACCATTTGGCACAAGCGTCCTCTGTTGCGAAGAGCTCACTGCCACCTTGAGAAGAAAAATTCTCACCAATCCACGGCCCGCAGCAACCAAGGAGAACCAAAGCAATCCACATATCGTCCATAGCAGCTAGTTAGCTTAAAACAAATCATTTCTCAACCAAAGTTTAAGTCTTCTTCTTAAGCTAACCTTGAAATGAAAAAACACCAATTCAACTTTGAATTGGTATCAGTTGTAAGTTGAAAACCCTTCCCAGTGAACGATCCTAGAGCCACTATGCTATATTAGCTAAGGCTATCCTAATGCATGGTGATATAGGTTATAAATTTTGTTGATTACTCCCTTCTGAGGACCACAATCAAGGAACACCAGCTGGACACGAATCAAATGGCACCATTGTTAAGGACCATTGAGAGGACATGAATCAGTCGATACACCAATTGGGAATGAATCACTATGAACAACTCAGGGTTGTTGATAACATGAAAGATTTTAGGTCATGAGCTCAGGGCTCTTAATGTTATGAATAGCTGAAGGCTGTGGATGACATGAGCTACTCTGGGTGGTGATCTCAGGGCTCTAAATGCTATGAATAGCTCAAGGATATGGATGATATGAGCTCCTCTGGGTTATGAGCTCAAGGCTCTAGGTGCTATGAACAACTTTGGGATGTGGTTGACATGAACAACTCCGGGTCATGAGCTTAAGGATTTAAATGGTATGAACATCTCAAGGCTATAGATGACATGAACGAGTTTGGGTCATCAACTCAAGTCCATAGATGCAATGAAAATTTCTAGGTTGTGGTTGACATATAAGACTCTGGGTCATAAGCTTAGGGATTTAGATGATATGAAAAACTTTAGGTTGTGGTTAGCATGAACAACTCCTAGTTGTGAGAGTAGGGCTTGAAAGGCTAATAATAGTTCAAGGTTGTCAATGACATGAGCGACTCTAGGTCACAAGCTCGGGGCTTTAGATGCTCTTAACAACTCTGGGTTGTGGTTGACATGAATGAATCTGGTCTGGGAGCTCAAGGCTCTAGATTGTATGAACAACTTATTGTTGTGGATGATATCAAAGACTGGGTTGTGAGCACAAGACCCTAGATGCAATGAACAACTCTGGGTTGTTGATGACATGAGCCACTCTTGGTCTTATGCTCAAGCCTTTAGAGGCTATGAATAACTCAGGATTGTGGTCGACATAAACGACTCTAGGTTGTAAGGTCAAGTCTGTATATGTTATGAACAGCTCGAAGCTATCGATGACATGAAAAACTCCGAGTCGTGAGCTCAGTGCACTAGATTCTATTAATAATCAAGGTTGTGCATGACATGAAGGAATCTAGGTCATGAGCTTAGGGCCCTAAATGTAATGAACAACTCTGGGTTATGGTTGACATGAAAGATTCTTGGTCATGAGATCAAGGCTCTAAATGCTATGAACAGCTTAAGGATGTGGATTACATAAGCCACTCTAGGTCTTGAGCTCAGGGTTGTAGATGCTATGAATAGCTTAGGCCTATGTTTGACATTAACAACTTCGGGTTCGTAACTTATTGCTTTAGATGCTATCAACAACTCAGGGTCATCGATGACATGAACCACTCTTGGGCATGAGCTCAAGGCTTTAGATGCTACAAACAACTCTAGGTTGTGGTTGAGATGAACAACTTCGAGTTATGCTAGACATGAACAACTCTAGGTCATGAGCTTAGGGCTCTCGATGCTATGAACAACTTAGGGTTGTCAATGACATGAAAGACTTTAGGTCATGAGCTCAGGACTCTTAATGTTATGAATAGTTGAAGGCTGTGGATGACATGAGCTACTCTAGGTGGTGATCTCAAGGCTCTAAATGCTATGAATAGCTCAAGGATATGGATGGCATGAGCTCCTCTGAGTCATGAGCTCAAGGCTCTAGGTGCTATGAACAACTTTGGGATGTGGTTGACATGAACGACTCTAGGTCGTGGGCTCAAGGGTTTAAATGCTATGAGCATCTCAAGGCTATGGATGACATGAATGAATTTGGGTCATCAGCTCAAGGCCCTAGATGCAATGAAAAGTTCTAGGTTGTGGTTAACATATAAGACTCTGGTTCGTGAGCTCAGGGATTTAGATGATATTAAAAACTTTGGGTTGTGGTTAGCATAAACGACTCTGAGTCGTGAGCATAGGGCTTGAGATGCTAAGAATAGCTCAGGACTACCAATGACATGAGCGACTCCAGGTTGCAAGCTCAAGGCTTTAGATGCTCTTAACAACTTTGGGTTGTGGCTGACATGAATGACTCTAGGTCGTGAGCTCAAGGCTCTAGATTCTATGAATAGCTCAAGGCTAATGATGACATGAAAGACTCTAGGTCGTGAGCTCAAGGCTCTAAATTCTATGAACAACTTATTGTTGTGGATGATATGAATGAGTGGGTTGTGAGCATAGGGCCCTATATGTAATGAACAGCTCTGGGTTACACTTGACATGAAAAACACTGGGTCATGAGCTCAAAGTTCTAGATGCTTTGAACAACTCAGGGTTATAGGTGACACAGGTCACTTTGGGTCTTGAGCTCAAGGCTCTAAATGCTATGAATAGCTCTAAGCTATGGCTGACATGAATGACCCTAGGTCATGAGTTGAGGACTTTAGATGCTATGAGCAACTTAGAGCTATTGATGACATGAGCCTCTCTGGGTCCTGAGCTGAGGGCTTTAGATGTTATGAACACCTCTGGGTTGAGGTTTACATGAATAACTCTAGGTCGTGAGCTAAGGGCTATGAATAGCTCAAGGCTATCAATAACATGAAAGACTCCAAGTCATGAGCTCAAGGCTTTAGATTCCATGAACAACTCAAGTTTATCGATGACATGAAAGACTCTTAGTTGTGAGATCAGGGGTCTAGATTCTATGAATAGCTTAGTGTTGTGGAAGATATGAATGACACTGGGTCATAAGCTCAGGGCCCTAGATGCAATGAAAAATGTTGGGTTGTGGTTGACATGAAAGACTTTAGGTCATGAGCTCATAGCTCTAGATGCTATGAACAACTTGAAGCAATGGATGACTTGAGCCACTCTTTGTCTTGATCTCACAACTCTAGATGCTATGAACGGTTCTAGGTTGTGGTTGACATGAATGAATCCAAGTCATGAGCTTAGGGATTTAGATGCTATGACCAACTTAGGGCTATCAATGACATGAAAGACTTTGGGTCATGAGCTTTGGACTCTAGATTTTGTGAGTAACTTAGAGTAGTGAATAAAGTGAACAACTCTGAGTCATGAGCTCAGGTACCTAGATGCAATGAACAGCTCTAGGCAGTGGTTGACATGAAAGTCTTTGGGTTGTGAGCTCCGAGCTTTAGATGTTATGAATAGCTCTGTGTTGTGGACAACATGAGCCACTTTATATCTTGAGCTCAAAGCTCTAGATGCTATGAGCAACTCTAGGTCGTGGCTAACATGATCAACTTTGGGTCATCAGCTCAAGCCTCTAAATGTTATTAATAGCTTAGGTTGTTGATGACATGAGCTATACTATGTCATGACCTGAGAGCTCTAAATGCTATGAACAAATTTGGGATGTGGTTGACATGAATGACTATGGGTCATGTGCTCAATGCTCTTTATGCTATGAACAGCTCAGGGCTATCGATGATATGAAGGACTATGGGTCGTGAGCTCAGGGCTCTTAATCCTATGAATAACTTAGGGCTGTGGATAACAGGAGCTACTCTAAGTCATGAGCTCATGTCTCTAAACGCTATGAACAACTAAGGTTTGTAGAGGACATGAGCTTCTCTAAGTCATGAGCTTAGGGCTTTAGATGCTATAAACAACTTTGGGCTATGGTTAATGAGAACGACTCTAGGTCGTCAACTCAAAGCTATAGATGCTATGAACAACTCAGGGCTATGGATGACATGAGCTACTTTGGGTCATGAGCTGAGTCCTCTAGATGTGATGAATAGCTCTAGACAGCGGTTGACGTGAACGACTCTAGGTCATGAGCTCAAGGCTTTAGATATTATTAACAACTCAGGGGTATAGATAACATGAATTACTCTGGGTCGTCAACTTAAGGCCCTAAATGTAACGAAAACCTCTAGGTTATGGTTGATATGAAAGACTCTGGGTCATGAGCTCAAGTCTCTAGATGCCATGAATAGCTCAAGGTTGTGGATGACATGTGCCACTCTAGGTCTTAAGCTTAGGGCTATAGATGCTATAAATAACTCTGGGTTGTGGTTGGCATGAATGAATATGGGTCATAAGCTTTGGGCTTTAGATGCTACGAACAACTCAGGCCTTTCGATGACATTACCTACTTTGGGTCGTGAGTTAAGGGCCTTAAATGCTTTGAATAGCTTTAGGTTATGGTTGACATGAACGACTCCAGGTCGTGAGCTTAGGACTTTAGATGCTATGAATCGATAACATGAAAAACTCTAGGTCATGAGCTCAAGGCTTTAGATTCTAAGAATGGATCAGGGTCGTGGATGATACAAATGACTCTCGGTCGTGAGCTCAGGGCCCTAGATGCAATGAACAACTTCGGTTTGTGCTTGACATGAAATACTCTAGGTCATGAGCTTAGAGCTCTAGATGCTATGAGCAACTCAGGGTTATGGATGACATGAGCCACTCTAGGTCTTGAGCTTAAGGCTTTAGATTCTATTAACAATTCTAGGTTGTGGTTGACATGAACGACTCTAAGTTGCTAGCTCAGGGATTTAGATGCTATAAACAACTCATGGTCATTGATGACATAAGCCACTCTCGGCCATGATTTTAGGGCTTTAGATGTTATGCACAACTCTGGGTCGTGAGCTCAGGGCTTTAGATGTGATTACTACCCAAAAAGTGTTATTTTACACCTTTAAGTCATTATGTTTTAAGCACTTTTGTGGAGTAATTCTCCATCATTATTCCAATTGGCATGTTAAGGACCTAGCAATGACTTCTAATCATATTTGTGGCTAGTTTTAGTGTTTTGACAGCTTTTTTGATCACTAAGACAAGCCAACCAAAGGAGAAAAGCAAAGAGAAGCAAAGAGAAGCAAAGAGGAAAATAGAGGACAGCAGCTACAGTCTTCTTTGGAACTTTTGGAGCACTTCCCCAAGTCCATTTTCTACATGCTATATACCATTTCAAAGCTCAGGAAGTCAAGAATCCAACGCTTTAAACCATGTACGATTTGGAGCAGAAACGAGGAAGATATGGCCTTCGGAAGACAACTGCTCCAGGCTTGTGCGAAATTCGCACAGCACCTTCAGCTTGTGTGAATGGTGTGCGAAACTCGCACACCACCTTCCAAATTCGCACACCCCATGCGTGGTGTGAATTTTCCTCTGTTTTTGCCAACTCCACTTTAGATCTTTTCTTATGTATTTTTTTTTGTAATTTCCTTTCTTATCCTTGTAACTAGCCAATGACAAGCTTTACTTTTGTAAAGACTATAAGAGGGGTGGAAATCACCTCTCACCATATGTGTTATGTTTTACACTTAGTGAAATACAGAGCTCTCTCATTTTCCCTTTTCTCTCTACTATTTTCTTTTTCTTGGAAGCCAAACAACCTCTGAGGATGTTTTCTCAGAGGATGAGAGGCTAAACTTTTGGTTTCTTGGAGTGAAGGAAGCTAGGTGAAAAGTCCAGATGCAAAGGTGGAAAACTCTTGTGCATTAAATACAGGTAGTTGGAGTTCATAAATGGCTTTTAAATCCAAAGTTTTATTTTAAATCCCTTAGAATCACTTTGAATGGCCAATACATGGTAAGCTTCAGGTCTCTGTGGATGCTTATTGCTAGATCCATATCAGTCCATTAGTTATCATATACGAGCCATTGGAAAGTGGTTCAAGGTGAAGACCCATAGTGTCTAAAGCCATTAATGGACCTTGACTACCATTTCTATTGACTTTTTATGGATTAAATCTTCATTGTTAAACCTATACCGGTTCGGGAAATAACTATAGGTTAAATCCCCAATGCGAGGAGAAAAATCCGGAATTTTCCACTTTGCATTCTAAACTTGATCCTAGCAATCCTAGCTCCGGGAGACTTTCTTTCTTCCATTTTTAATTAGTTTATGTTAATTTAGTTTCAAACACTTTCAAAACAAATTTCATTTTCTTTTAAACTTTAAGTTTTTGATAAAGGAAATCATTAAATTCAATTTCTAATCATGAGTATATCACTGGTAGAATGAAAACCCATCCCGGAGTTCGACCCTAGAGCCACTATACTATAGTAGCTTTGCTACACTAGTATGAGGTCATAGGTTTTATAAATGTTTTTAATTAAATAACCCGACTGGATTTACACGCGATCAAAATGGCGCCGCTGCCGGGGACGGTGCCACGATACAATGATACAACCTTTTAGAGGCTACTTGTGATTTCCATCACAAGTTTGGTGAATTCTTTTTTCACTAACTTCATTTCCTTTCTTTTAATTGTAGAATTTCTTTTGTTTTCTTTCTAACCTTAACTTTCCTATAGTTTTCTTTTGTTTTTGTTGTCTTTGTTTTGTTTTCAGGTAAGTAGTAACTTGTGCATGACCTATTGGATTCGGGACCAAGAGGGAAGATTAGTAAGGATTGAGAATCCTCAAGACACAGAGTTGGATATCTGTGTAAACATCATGGACCCTCCACAAGAGGATCAGAATTCTCAACACGGTCAAGGGGGTAATCCAAATGCATATCTATCCATGAGGGATAGAATGCACCCACCAAGGATGAGTGCACCCTCATGCATCGTACCTCCTCTTGAGCAGCTGATTATAAGGCCCCATATTGTGCCCCTTCTACCAAATTTCCATGGAATGGAGAGTGAGAATCCATATGCCCACATCAAGGAGTTTGAGAAGGTGTGCAATACCTTTAGAGAGGGAGGAGCTTCAATAGACTTGATGAGACTCAAGTTATTCCCTTTCACTTTGAAGGACAAGGCAAAAATATGGCTTAATTCTTTAAGGCCAAGGAGCATAAGGAATTGGGTTGATCTTCAGGCCGAATTTTTGAAGAAAATTTTCCCCACCCATAGGACCAATGGGTTGAAGAGGCAAATCTCAAACTTTTCTGCAAAAGAAAATGAGAAGTTCCATGAATGTTGGGAAAGGTATATGGAGGCCATCAATGCTTGTCCTCATCATGGCTTTGATACATGGCTCTGGGTGAGCTATTTCTATGATGGGATGTCTTCCTCCATGAAGCAAATTCTTGAAACCATGTGTGGGGGAGATTTTATGAGTAAGAATCCGGGAGAAGCCATGGACTTTTTAAGTTATGTATTTGAAGTAACAAGAGGATGGGATGAGCCCAACTCAAAGGAATTGGGAAAGATGAAAGCTCCTGTAAATCCAAAGGGTGGAATGTACATGTTAAGTGAAGACATGGACATGAAAGCTAAGGTGGCAACAATAGCAAGGAGGTTAGAAGAACTTGAGTTGAAAAAGATGCATGAAGTCCAAGCCATTTCCGAGACTCAAGCCCATGTCATGCCATGCACCATTTTCCAATCATGTGATCATGTGGTAGATGAGTGCCCAACCATGCCAGCTGTGAGGGAGATGTTAGGTGATCAAGCCAATGTTGTGGGGCAATTTAGGCCTAACAACAATGCACCTTATGGAAACACCTATAATTCAAGCTGGAGAAACCATCCAAATTTTTCTTGGAAACTAAGACCATCTCCATACCAACCACAAGCCCAAACTCAGGCACCTCAACAAACCTCTTCAGTGGAGCAAGCCATTGCGAACCTAAGTAAAGTCATGAATGACTTTGTGGGTGAACAAAGGGCAATCAACTCCCAATTGCACCAAGAGATTGAGAATGTTGAGAGTTCTCTAAATAAGAGAATGGATGGGATGCAAAATGATCTATATCAGAAGATAGATAATATTCAATACTCCATCTCTAGGCTTACCAACCTCAACACAGTGAATGAGAAAGGAAAGTTTCCCTCTCGACCAAGCCAAAATCCAAAGGGTGTTCATGAAGTTGAAACCTAAGAGGGGGAGTCTTCAAAGTTGAGGGAGGTCAAAGCTGTGATCACCTTGAGGAGTGGAAAGGAGGTTGATCAACCCTTGCCTAAGGTGAGGCAAGATGAAGAACTCTTGTCAAAGAAAACCTTGGTTAAAGAGAGCAATAACCAAGAAGAGGAGAGTGGGAAGAAAAGTGCATCCAAATCAAGCATTAAAGAAGAGCCAAGGATAGTGATTAAAGAGGATATGATGAAGAAACATATGCCTCCCCCTTTTCCTCAAGCTTTACATGGAAAGAAGGAAATCAAGAATTCATCAGAAATTCTTGAAGTCTTGAGACAAGTGAAGGTGAACATACCCTTACTTGATATGATCAAACAAGTCCCCACATATGCAAAGTTTCTAAAGGACTTGTGCACGGTCAAGAGAGGGTTACATGTGACAAAGAATGCATTCCTCACTGAGCAAGTAAGTGCTATCATTCAGAGTAAGTCTCCAGTTAAGTATAAAGATCCGGGTTGCCCCACCATTGCAGTCAACATTGGAGGGACACTTGTGGAGAAAGCTTTACTAGACCTGGGGGCAAGTGTGAATTTGCTCCCATACTCTGTGTACAAGCAACTGGGACTTGGAGGATTGAAGCCCACAGCCATCACTCTCTCCTTAGCTGATAGGTCAGTCAAAATCCCAAGGGGGGTGATAGAGGATGTTCTAGTTCAAGTGGACAAATTCTACTATCCTGTGGATTTTGTTGTGCTTGATACTGATCCCACTGTTAAGGAAGCCAATTACGTGCCAATCATCCTTGGGAGACCTTTCCTGGCTACCTCCAATGCCATCATCAATTGTAGAAATGGGGTGATGCAGCTCACATTTGGAAACATGACCTTGGAATTAAACATATTCCATATTTGCAAGAGACATCTTCACCCAGAAAAGGAGGAAGGATTGGAGGAGGTGTGCCTGATCAACACCTTGGTTGAAGAGCATTGTGACAAGAGCTTAGAAGAGAGCTTGAATGAAAGCCTTGAAGTGCTTGAAGAAGGGTTACCTGAACCCTCTGATGTGCTAGCTATCATGTCTCCTTGGAGGAGACGGGAAGAGATCTTACCACTGTTCAATAAGGAGGACTCACAAGGAGCAGCTATGGAGGACCCTCCAAAGCTTGTTTTGAAGCCACTTCCTGTTAATTTGAAGTATGCATATTTGGAGGAAGATGAGAAATGTCCAGTGGTGGTCTCTTCAAATCTCACAAGTGATCAAGAGGATAGTCTTTTGGGAGTCCTCAGAAAATGCAAGAAAGCCATCGGATGGCAAATTTCTGATCTGAAAGGGATTAGTCCTTTGGTGTGCACCCACCATATCTACATAGAGGAAGATGCAAAACCAGTGAGGCAGCCCTAGAGGAGGTTGAATCCTCACATGCAAGAGGTGGTGAGGGGTGAAGTTCTAAAACTACTACAAGCAGGGATCATATATCCCATTTCAGATAGCTTGTGGGTGAGCCCCACCCAAGTAGTTCCAAAGAAATCTGGAATCACTGTGATCCAGAATGAGAAAGGGGAGGAAGTCTCTACACGTCCTACCTCAGGATGGAGGGTGTGTATAGACTATAGGAGGTTGAATTCAGTGACTAGGAAGGACCATTTCCCATTGCCTTTCATGGACCAAGTCCTTGAGATAGTCTCAGGACATCCTTTCTACTGTTTTCTAAATGGTTACTCGGGGTACTTCCAAATAGAGATTGATTTGGAAGATCAAGAAAAGACAACCTTCACATGCCCCTTTGGTACTTTTGCGTATAGGAGAATGCCCTTTGGTTTATGTATTGCTCCTGCAACTTTCCAAAGATGTATGCTAAGCATCTTCAATGATATGGTGGAACGTATCATGGAAGTCTTCATGGATGACATCACTGTATATGGAAGTTCTTATGAGGAGTGTTTGTTGCACTTAGAAGTAGTTCTCCACAGATGTATTGAGAAAGACCTAGTGCTAAATTGGGAGAAGTGCCATTTTATGGTACAACAAGGCATTGTCTTAGGACATATAATCTCCAAAAATGGCATTGAGGTAGTAAGGCAAAGGTGGAGCTAATTGTTAAGTTGCCACCTCCCACAAATGTTAAAGGAATTAGGCAATTCCTAGGACATGTCGGGTTCTATAGGAGGTTCATTAAGGATTTCTCAAAAATCTCAAAGCCTCTTTGTGAACTCTTGGTAAAGGATGCCAAGTTTGTGTGGGATGAGAAGTGTCAAAAGAGTTTTAAGGAACTGAAGCAATTCCTCACAACTGCACCAATAGTGAGAGCCCCAAACTGGAAATTACCTTTTGAGGTAATTTGTGATGCAAGTGATCTTGCTATGGGGGCTGTTATGGGGCAAAGAGAGGATGGAAAGCCCTATGTGATTTATTACGTGAGCAAAACTTTGAACGAGGCTCAAAGGAACTACACAACTACTGAGAAGGAGTTGTTGGCAGTAGTTTTTGCCTTGGATAAGTTTCGTGCCTATTTGGTAGGGTCCTCTATAGTGGTGTTCACTGACCATTCTGCTTTGAAGTACTTGCTAACCAAGCAAGATGCCAAGGCAAGATTGATAAGATGGATCCTTTTGCTCCAAGAATTCAATCTCCAAATCCAGGATAAAAAGAGAGTAGAAAATGTAGTAGTTGACCACTTGTCAAGACTTGTGATAGCACATGACTCACATGGTCTGCCTATCAATGATGACTTCCCTGAGGAGTCTCTCATGTCAATAGATGTAGCTCCATGGTATTCTCACATTGCAAATTACTTGGTTACTGGGGAAGTTCCAAGCGAGTGGAGTGCCCAAGACAAGAGGCATTTCTTTGCTAAGATCCATGCCTATTATTGGGAGGAGCCTTTTCTCTTCAAATATTGCGTGGATCAAATCATAAGGAAATGTATTCCTGAACAAGAGCAATCAGGAATTCTTTCCCATTGCCATGATAGTGCATGTGGAGGTCATTTTGCTTCCCAGAAAACAGCTATGAAAGTGATCCAATCAGGGTTTTGGTGGCCCTCTCTTTTGAAGGATGCCTACTCTATGTGCAAGGGATGTGATCGGTGTCAAAGGCTTGGTAAGCTTACACGCCGAAATATGATGCCCTTGAACCCCATCTTGATAGTGGATGTCTTTGATGTTTGGGGGATAGACTTCATGGGACCATTTCCAATGTCATTTGGACATTCCTACATTTTGGTGGGAGTGGATTATGTCTCTAAGTGGGTGGAAGCAATCCCATGTAGGAGCAATGATCACAAGGTGGTTATTAAATTCCTCAAGGACAACATCTTTGCAAGATTTAGAGTGCCTAAGGCCATTATAAGTGATGGAGGAACCCACTTTTGCAATAAACCTTTTGAGACTCTTCTAGCCAAATATGGGGTTAAGCACAAGGTAGCTACACCTTATCACCCTCAAACAAGTAGCCAAGTTGAGTTAGCCAACCGGGAGATCAAGAATATATTGATGAAGGTGGTGAATGTGAATAGGAAGGATTGGTCTATTAAGCTCCTAGATTCCTTATGGGCGTATAGGACCGCTTACAAGACCATTCTTGGAATGTCTCCTTATCGCCTTGTTTATGGCAAAGTGTGCCATCTTCCAGTGGAGATTGAATATAAAGCTTGGTGGGCAATCAAGAAGCTCAATATGGATTTGACAAGAGCCGGGTTGAAAAGATGTTTGGATTTGAATGAATTAGAGGAAATGAGGAATGATGCTTACCTCAATTCAAAAATTGCAAAGGAGAGGTTGAAGAAATGGCATGATCAGTTGGAAAAATCGGAAGAATTTTGCAACTTCAATAACACTCGAACTTTTAAAGTGAATGGGCATCATCTCAAGCCCTTTATCGAATCTTTTTCTCGAGACAAGGAGCAATTCATCCTCCTTGATCCACCTTCAACATGAAAACACTTGGTTCATGGTTGAACTTAGTCTCTCCAAAGACTAAAAAGTTCATCCTCTTTTTGTTTTCTTTTAAGTTAATTTTAGTTTAATCTAGTGTTTTTCTTGTGTTTATGCATGTTTTGATTTCTATTTTTGACTTTAATTTCATTCTAATGTGGTTTGAATTGTTTTTTTTGTGTTAACATGTAGGTAGGAAAGCTTGAAGAATGAAATAATGGTGAAAACAGAGGAGAAAAGTCAAGACTCATCAAAATTCACACACCATTTTCCCTTGTGCGAAATTTTCGCACACCACCCCCCTTGTGCGAATTTGCTTTTGCACCAATTTTCAAAAATGCATGCTCTCGATCCCTTCCTAAAATCCCAATGCGAATTTCACAGGAATGCGAACCTTGTGCGAACCCTGTGCGAATTCGTTTTTTGTGCCAATTTTCAAAACCATACTCTCTGTCTTGGAGAATCACAGGAATGCAAAATTTTCGCACACCATTTTCCCCTATGCGAAATTCACATTTTCTCTTTAAAAGCCATGTTCTCCTCTTCAAATTCTAAGCTTCTTCTTCAATTCTCTCAACACCTCTCTTCCGATCACCCATTTCCATCCACAAAGCTCCTCTCCTTCATCATCCCTCATCATCAACACCACCATGGCAGCCCATCTCCATAGCTCCATTCCATAGCCGCGACATTCACTATTCACCACTTTCAATTTTCAGCAATTTCACCTCCTTCCACCATAAAAAAACCCTTCAATTCTTCACTCAACACTCTAAATCCATCCATAATCCAATCCTAACCTTGTTTTTACCAAACCAAAGCCTAAACCATAAGCATTCACGCCACGGTTTCTTCATAAGAAACTCATTGCCGCCAGCCATGGGAGCTTCCAATCTTCAATTCTCCTCTTGAAAAGCTCCAATTTCCAAGCCTAGCCACCATGAAAAATCTTTTTCCTACCTAAGCCAGCATTTCCCACCCTCAAAGGCCACAAATTTTCACCATTTGAACAAGCCACAATTTTTCAAAAGCGCGGGTGAATTGTGCCCTGTGCGAAAATTTCGTACACCACCCCCCTTGTGAGAAAATTTCAGTTTCTCCATCCCTACCCTCCCTAATCCCAAGCCTCTGAGCCTCATTTCATCGCTTCATCATGCCTAAGACCCGA
>JAJJMJ010012122.1:0-18700 GCA_022059055.1 Vitis cinerea | reverse complement strand
CGTGACTCAGAAGGTGGCCATGCATGCTAGGCTAGAAAGAGAGAATGAGTCCTAAAGGTGCCACAGATACATCCCATTAGATATGACTTAGCAACCACTCGTTTCCAATGTTCATAGTCTGCAGTGAAATCTCCAGGTGCTGCTCTGCCATAAACCCCAACCTGGGAACTCGTCAACCAGTATGGAGTTTTATCCAACCTTGCAGGCCATAGCTCTGGCCATTGAGAGCCACGTTTCAATGTATCAACTGGCACTTTGTGCATACATGCTCGCAATGGGACATTCCAGGCAGCATTTGCATCTTCTAAATCAGCACAGATTGGAGGTTCATTTTCATGACAACTGCAGGCTTCTCGAGTCCATCGTTTCCAACCACTGGTTCAACAACCTTGTTGCCTCTACCAACAGCAAGAATGCCAGACTAGGGAGGGTTTATAATTGTACAAAAGTGATCAACAGGAAACATCCCCAGGTTTGAAATGCTGAAAATTCCTCTTTGAAATTCATTGGGCTTAAGCTTCCCTACTCGTGCCTTTTCAGCTAATTCTTTGACCTCTATAGAGATTGATGATATGGTCTTCTGATCAACATCTCTCACAACTGGAGTCATCAAGCTGTTCTCTGTAGCAACTTGCGTATTTGGCTATTGGGCATATCTTCAAATGATTCTTATTGCTGTAAATGAGACCTTCCTAGTGATGCTGAGTGCCTCTTTCTTTGAAGTTCCTTTACACTTTCTTCTTCTGGAAGTGATTCAGGCTTTTCAGGCAAAGGATAATTTTCTTCTTCAAATTTTAACAACAGCTCCTGAGGTCCTGAGATAGAACCATCAAGTTCAAGACCACATTTGGTGACTGCTTCCTCTGTTCTTGCTGCTCTTGAAGATGATGACAGTTGGTATGCTTCTGATCCCGTACCGTGTTGCAATAGAAGGGCTCTCATCAGTGTTCACTTTGTAGCATTTGAGCTTCCCAGCGCCTTGCTTTGCCAAAAGACCTCCGGTATTTCCTTTTTTCTTCAGCCTTCCTTATAGTCACAGCCTGGACCTCAGCCAAACGAATAAGGCTTATAACACTGGACACTGCTGAGGTGGATTCAGGTGGCCTCTCAGCAGTCGACGCAGGATGTAGAGATGGAATTACATCATGAGCCAGGTATGGATAAACTCCAACTGCTTTTCTGGAAAAAGGGTAGCAGATTGCACCAAATCTGCTGGTAGAACTTCTAAAGCCCGCTCCCGAAGAATTGCACCATAAAGGGAAAGGGTCATGCAAACCTCAAACCGCAAACTATCAATTTGAAAATACTCCGGGCCCAGAAGATTGAAAAAAAGATGATGCACTAAGAGCACTTGTCCTTTTGAAAAGATTCTCTAGATCATAAGGTTCATCATCTGGCATTCCTGGTTGCCTCGGACATTTTGATCGGAAGAATGGATGAGGTTAGATAAAAAAAATAGGGTTGTCACTGGTGTTATGGAAGGAGCAAAGATACTGGCAAATGCACTGGTACTACTGCTGCTGCTGGAGCTGGTCGCTGTGGTGGTGGTGGTGATGACGGAGGCGTTTCGCCGTCGGTGGCTCGTTCGAGGACAACTTCTCAATTCCTCAATCAACCCACTTTAAAGCATCAAGAGTAATGGAGCATTTGGGATAATATCAGTCCAAGCCCTCGAATATAAAGCATGTTATATAGATTGATTCCCATATCAGCATCATGCATATTTTCGGACATTGATAAAAGGTAAGCTTCCAGCCATTGGGAGATTCGAATCAACACCCGGGTTTGAGAGTGACTTTCTCTCATTCGTGGCAGCAACTTCATCACGATCTTCAAATTGTTCTTTCTCCAGCTAAATGGGTCATGAGTGATTGCATGGAATGGAGAAATTGGTGGGAAAATGGGGTTGCGTGCATGGTGATAGTATTGGCTACTTGCGGCGAGTGAAATTGATGAAGAAAAGGGGTATGATGAGTGGGTTAAGTGGGCTTGGAAAAATGAGAGGATGTGGTGAGATAGGTATCGGCTATGAGCAGAGGGTTAGGGAAAAATGAAGGTTGGATAATGAGACTTATTAGCAAACATATCTGCAGGTAATGGGACAAAAGGAGCATAGCTGGAATTGTTTCCTTTAGGGCATCCATGTTGTGAGGAAGCTGAGCCAAAGAATCGAGGACGACTTTCCAATCCAGCATTTTATGCAGTAGTGGTGCTGTTATTATCTACTCCAGAAACAGCAGATGAGTGACTAAGAATCTCATCCAAACCCTTGCTGTCACTTGTGTCAAGAGTCTTAATAGAACCTCCACTTTAAGGGTGTCTTCCTTGTGCTGACACCAAACCTGTTAACCCCTTTCCTCAATGGCATGATTTCAGGAAAATCCTCATCTCCTATGGCACTATTCATGTCGATGGTGCTATCCAACTGAGAGATTTTACTGGACCACCACTCTGCCTTCTCTTCATTTGTCAGCCAACCTGCTATCCATATCAACCTTATTTGAAAATCTACCATTTCCATATCCCACACCTAAACTGGAGTTGGTGGAACCAAATGAGGCTTCTCCTGGTCGCTTGCAATCACACCTTAAGCCTGTCGCATTCTTCCCATAATTTAAGAAATCACACTGAGGACACTCTCATTCCCTGCCAGTCAGCTGTTTCTTTGATCGTGCCTCCTCACACTCCAGACATTTCATGTTTCTTGCGAAGTTCAAGAAACTCCATCTCGGGTAAAGCCAATCACCTCTCTTCATTTCAATATTTTGGCCGAGAGGTCTTGGTTTTTGTTCATTTCTATCTGAGAAATGTTTTTGCACTGACCCAGACAGATCTGATGCTGGAGCTCTACAGCTCATCTCAGCCAACTCATTCAACAGATTCCGAACAGATGATTCAACAAGTTCCCTGTCGTAGCCATCATTCCTCCCTGAAGAAATCAGTAGGATTGCTTGCATAACTCAATAAGGACCCATCAGATCAACTATGCGTGCTTTCTCAGATTCTATAACCTGGAAATACCCCCCTCTAGCTTATTACCTTGGTAGTTCCTTGTTCTCTTAGGCAGGGATGAAAGAATTGGTGCGCACCATAGACGGGTAAAAGGAACAGGGGAGAATGGCAAAACAGAGTACAAATAATAAGAACAAAGTGAACCCATACAAGCCTCATGTCATGCATCAATCAATGGGCTCAGATGAAGGTGAGTGAAATCAGATGAGTATCAAACAAAAAACAAAACAAGGTTACAGATATCTCATGAGGAAACTGAAACAGAGCCAAACGGGTCCTCAACAAAAATCATTAAACAGAGAGATATGAGCATGTTCACCCCCAACCAACAAACATCATCCAATAATCAACAAAAACAAGAGAAGAAAAACTTACCAGTTGAAGCAAATGGAAAATCCACAATAAACATACCTGAAAATAATCCTCTCCAGCTAGGTTGGTAAGAAAAACAGCAAGGCGTCCTTCTTCTTCCTCTCCTGGTTCTTTTCCTTCTCTGAGCTCCAGCTAGCCAAAAACACGCCCCGAATCTCCGTCAAACAGCCATCCAAAACCTCCTCCTCTGCCGCCTCAAACCTCTCTGTTCCCCCTCTCTAGTTATCTCCCTCATACGCTCCTCCTCTCTGCCAGCAAAACAGCATCCAAAAGCACCGCCCCCCCCTCCCCCCCCCGAAAAATATCTCTAACGGCCTCTCCCAGACACCCCCCAGCAACCCAGGTACCTGCAGCTCCTAACGGCATACGCTCCTCCTCAACCGTCTGCAGCCTTCAAAAATCTCCTTTTTGGTGTCTCATCCCCATTGGCTCATTCAATAGCACTAGCTGAATCCATAGCAGCCTCTCTTGAGGCAGCACGTGGCTCTTGAAAGAGCCCTCCACTTGGCAAAGACAATGACCTGCAGAAAAAATTGAGAACGAGCCCCAAATGGGGGTCTACACTAACCTTGTTTCCATGATAGCGCACTACCTGCTAAGGTACACTCCTACTTCTACTTCATTTATTTATTCATTCTCATACTCAATTTGTTTTATTATTCGATTATTTTATAGATATCCATTAATTTCCTTATCAATTGTCACGCTTATTTCGCCTTATTTAGCAGAGAACCCTTTTTATAGCAGCTTAGAGGGGTGTTACGGTCTTTACCGTACCTTCCCAATGAGTAACCTAACCCTCGAACCTAGACTCGATTTTTCACAGACCTGTTTTTCCTTTAGGAATCACACTTAGGGTTTTTCTTTCTTATTTTATTTTTCCCTTTAAAAATAAAACAAAAATAAGTGGCGACTCTAAGTATTTTCTAAAAAAAAAAATCATAATTTTCATTAAATAAATAAAAAACGAGTTTCGCCATTAAGTGAGAATGCATCGAGACGAAAAATGCGGGGTCCACACCTGTATTTTCAAGAAGTAATTTTAATCTAAATATGAAAATTATCTTTTGAAAAATTTTTCAAAAGCCAATTAGCTTCTCTATTTAAAAAAATTCAATAAATTTTTTTCCACGGTATAGTAAATTTGAATATATTTTGGTCGCCTTAAAAAAAAATCATTATTATCAATTTATTTTTAACCTTTTGTTCAAAAGCAATATATCTTTCAATAATATTAATACATTATTTTAAACAACTTTTTAACGGTTGAAACAATTTTAGAGCCTAAGTTTCGAAATATCGATTATCAAGTAAGGACACCAATTACTAATTTAGGGAAGGACAGTGTCTGAAATGATACAATGTTGTCTCTCTCCTTTATCATTTTCCAAGAATTTTGGAAGCAATTTATAGCGACTAATTTCTTAAAGAAAATAAAAAAATAAAAAAATTGAGGCAACCTTTGGAATTAAATTTTATATTGACATCGGACATGTTCAAGGCTTCTATTCTCAATCACTAAAGAAATAATTATTATGATTCATGAATATAATAAACTTAATTATTGTTATTTTAAGAAAAGAAAGGGAGAGTGAGTGACCATTCATTCTTATTTTTCTTGCTCATTCAATCATTTTCCTTTTTTATACCTATTTTTTTATATAGTTAGTTTAACTAAAATAAATAAATTCTTATGATCTACTTATATATAATGTGAGTGTGTCACAATATAATCCTTAAGTTTTCGGGGCTTTAGTGGTTTATTCAATTGGTTCATTATATCATCGATAAGTGTGTCATGCGTTATTTTGATTTGAGGTTATGATTCATAGGATTTTTGATAAGCATACAACAGTTTTAAAAAAAAATTGCGAAATTACTGTAGTAGAAAAAATAATTCTAAATCTACCGTAGTTTTACTTGGAAATAAAAATATAATGTGAGTGTGTCACAATATAATCCTTGAGTTTTCGGGGCTTTAGTGGTTTATTCAATTGGTTCATTGCATCATTGGTGAGTGCGTCATGCGCTACTTCGATTTGAGGTTATGATTCATAGGATTTTTTATAAGAGTACGACAGTTTTAAAAAATAATTCCTAAATTACCGTAGTAGAAAAAATAATTCCAAATTTACCGTAGTTTTGTCCATATAAGAAGGAGAAAATAAATTGTAAGTGAGAAATCGTCTCTTTTAAGAGATGATTTTCACATGATAAATAATAATAATAAAAAAAAACACCTAAGTTGGAAATCATTTCTTAAAGAGACGATTTTCACACAAAAAGAATATAAATTCTCACTTAAAAAAAAAAAAAAAAAAAATTGGAAATCGTCTCTTGTCTCTTCAAGAGACGATGACCCAAAAAAAAAATAATAATTTCACTCCAGCTAGACCTAACCCGTCCTGCAAACCCTATCCGAAAATCAAAATCGGGTAACAATGAAAACAAAAATGCAAGGAGAAAGTGGACTCAAATATGGTTTTTGTTCAGAAAAACACCAGCAAAGTCGGATGAATGGTTTCTTTATTTTTTTCTATGAGAATCTTGTAGTTGAAGGGAAGAATATGATGAAGTTATACCCATCGGCTTTGTTTCGAGCTTGTGTCTGCAACCGGGGCACTGCTTGGATCCACACATCTGATGCTCTTCAAGCTTGGCATCAATGAGATTAGAGCTGCTGATGTTCATAATTGGAAATGGTATCTTGAATAGACAATTTCCCAAAAAAAAAATCACATTTGGTAATGTCTATTCAAGAGACGATTTCCACCAAAATTTCAAATTTTAATATATTTTAATACCATTAATTATTTATATATTATAAAAAAATACAATTTAATATAAAAATATATTAGAAATCCATTTTAGAATTAAAAAATTAATTATACTCATATAATTATTATAAATATATATTATAAACTTAATTAATTTAATTTGCTAAATTTAATATAAGATAAATAAAATTTATCTATTTTTTTTTTCTTTCACTTTGCAATTAAAAAAAACTATTATCAATTTATGTGAAAAATAAGTTTAAAAAAAACAAATTTGTTATTAATTTATTAAATAATTATTTACAAAATAAATAATTTTGTTTTGTTTTAATTTTTAAATTAATTTTATTATATAAATTTTAAGATTAAAAATATTAATATTTTAAGTTAAAATTTAATGTGTTGTCATAGCTCTTATAACCTATTATACTTAATCACACCAATTTGAAGACTGTTTCTTATCCTCATAGCTAGGCCATAGGAGAATCTTACCTATTGCATGTATTATCATTTCTATCAATTTAATACTCCACTAATTTGACCATTTGAAACTCAAATGTTAACCCCCTATCCTACACATTACATTCATTCTACCTTTTTCCAACTTCTCATACAATATAAATTACCTTCAACCTTCTTCATTCTCATTTTCCCTATCTTCCCCACTTGAAACTCAGTTTTTCACCTTCCATCACTTCTATCTATATCCCTCGTTCTCTTTGGAAGACTTCTAAGCATATCTCCTCTCTTTACTGTTATTTTGATTAAAAAAACCAAATTTAAATATGATTTTTTTTACAAGTTTTAAAAACAAAAAATTAACATTTCTATAAATTTTACCATTACAAACTCTGTAAATATAAATATAAAATACAAAAAGCATAATTATTAGAAATGTTTAAAGTAACAAAAAAAAATCATTTAATAATAAAAAAAATTAAAATTTTTAACAAATTGAGTGGCCCATAGGCCGCTAGCATGACCCACCAACATGACACAATTAGCATAGTTGGCATGACACAATTGACCCACAAGCTTATGGGTTGTGTTGAGTAACCTATTTGGTTTGTATGGGTTGAGTCGACCCAACATGATTTTTAAGTGGGTCGTGCGGCCCGATATATTGGCCTATAATAGTCCGCTAAACATTGGGTATAGCCAGCCCGACACAATCCATTGGATGTCTCTAAACACAACTTAAGAACTACAAACATAAATAAATAAATAATAAATGTATTCATTCTTTCATTTATGCAACTCCCAATTTATAGGAAAAGGGGAAATAAATTTTCTAGGTGACAATTAGTATCGATGGGTCATGTTGGTCTTTATATCTAGTCAAAGTCTATGTATTTTATTATATAAATTAACCCAAATATAATAATAGTATGAAAAATATAAATCTAAACATTATTTAACTATTAAATAGATAATAGAATATGTAATTCATTTAATAATTAAATTAAATTATGTTTTATATATGTTTTTATGGTTAAATGTTTCAATTAAACACGTTATAGCAATCTCTTTTGGCCCGTTGAGGATAACATCTTGTCGGTAGGTTCTTTCACGCCATTAATGACGGTATCATGTCGAGGATGATATTTTGGCGGTAGTCTCCTTCGCAAGGAGAGAAAAAAACAAAATAGAAAAAGACACGGTTGGCACCCACAATAAACCTATTATTTAATTTATTTCCAAATGGGGAGCGTTAAACACCCATACATTGAACAAAACTGGGCCACATAGCCTTGAAAAAAATTCATTACTATCACTTTAATTATAATCTTTTGTTGAAGGCAATATATCTTTCAATAAAATTATGTTAAACAAAAACTTTAACTATTGAAAAGCCAATTAAAATATGTTTTAGTATAATAACAGAATTTTAAAACCTAAGTTGGAAAATATTGATCATCAAGCAGCAACACCGATTACTAATTTAGGAAAGGACATTGTCTAAAATGGTATAATATTTTCTCTCTCCTTTATTTTTTCCAAGAATTTTGGCAGCGATTTATAGCTACTAGTTTCTTGAAAAAATAAAAATTTGAAGCAACTTTTTGCACTAATTTTTGTTTGACATTTGACATTTTCAACCTTTCTATTCTCAATCAGGAAATAATCATCATGGTTCATGGATATGGCAAAATTTTGTTGTTATTTTAAGAAGTGAAAAGAAGAGTGCGTGACCATTCAAAGCTAACTGATATTTATCTTGAACGATAAGGGCAAAATTAATATTTTATAGCTTATCACACATGGCAAACATGCTGTGCTTATTGTAATTTATCTTGAAAAATAAGGGCAAAATTTTAGCGTAATCCATACGCGGCCTTCTTTTTTTTCTTTTTTTTTTTGTATTTTTTAAGAAAAATTCACCACAAATAGACGATTAAGCCCATTGGTTGTCACGCAGAGATCCTTTGGACAATTTTAACCAATTCACCACATGAAACAGAATGCTGAGTTAGTGACTATATTTTTTGTAAGCAATTTCGCTAAGCCCTTTAAAGTGCTTATTTGAAACCTATATTCCCCCCCTCCCCCTTAGAAAAATAACTTTTTTTTCCTCCTTACAGCATGCTTAGTAGTAATTATAGAAAATATTTTTAATATTTTTAATACTTAAATAATAAAAATTTTCAAATATTATAAAGGATAGAAACACTTCCTAAAATCACTATCAAAACTTACTTTAAGTTTCGTTTAACCTCTCCATCGCTATCTTCTTTTATTGTTTTGACATATTTTTGTAGTTGTGTCTTTCAATTAAAATAAAATTATAATTAATATTATAAAAGATTTAATAAACACAAAATCATTTCTCTCACTAGATTGACATGATCAAAAAAATCTTGTATGATAAATAATTATTCTGAGTTTTAATAAAATTACTTAAAAGAGCTTTTAACTCTTGAAAAATGAATTAAAATACGACTTAGAATAATAAACGTGTTTTATGGCCTAAGTTTCAATCATATATCAATTAGTAATTTAGAAAATGGTATTGCCGAAGATGATGCAATATAAGATTTTTCTTTTTTCTTTTTTTGAACCGGGTTTTTTGTCACTAACTTTGATTTTGATTTTTCAATGTTATGTAGGAAGTTCAACTTTTCTGTTGTTAATCACTAACAAAATAATTATCACGATTTAAGGATTATAAATTTAATTAGTCTTATTTTAAAAGATGAAAATAGCAGCACGTCACCCTTCAGAGAATATTGTAATTTATCTGATCAATAAGGGCAAAATTTTATAGTTAACACGGTTTGATGATCCTTAACATAAGAGCAAATGGAAAAGTTTTAAAGTAGACGCCCTTTTCTTTTCTTCTTGGACAAAAAAAGGCATGGTGAGCATCCTAAAATCCCAGATCCGAGTCATCCAACTAGGCTACTACCACAAAAGCGCTTCAAATGTTATAAATATGAATAGTGAGACAATCACGTAAAGAGCCTCTAAAAAAACAAAAAAAACAAAAAGATGGGAACGGACCCATCACAGTCCTATAATTTTCCACAAAAACACATAGTAACAGACCCATCAGAGTCCTATAATTTTCCACAAAAACAAATACAAACAGGATGATGAAACACAAAAAACACTTGAAATCATGGGCTGAGAAACTGACTGCCTTACCACCAGGCTACAAAGTTTAGTACTATTTTGCCCCCATTAAATAAGCTTCATATAATGCCCCATTAACCACTTTTTCAACCACTTTCTTGGCTCCGCCCTGATCATGGGTGACTGACTGCTACACTTACTGGGCTTCAATATTGGCTTCTAAATCTTGGGTTTCTGAACTCGGCTCATCTTGTTGGGGATACGGTTCATTCATGACTTCCACAGCTGCGCTAATGAAAACATCGTAAACCTGATTGATGGGGATGACAGCCTGTAGCGAACGAAGAGCATGGTCTACAATCCGAGCAGCGGGGTAGAAGGATAGCAGTAGGAGAACAGGATAAACATACCAGAAGAGTGGCTGCGGGAAAATCAGTGAAGCCATGAATGATACAGCGACGGAGAGCGGGCGGTTTCCAAACCGCAGACGTAAGTGGAGTGTGTGGAATGAACAAGTGAAGAGAGTGAGTGGGACTTCAATGGAGACGAAGGAAAAGGCAGCTAGAATGAGGAGAAAGCAAAAGAGGTTGGTCCAAGTGATCAGATCCCAACTTATCCCTCCTATTTGGGATTTCGCCATGTTTATCAGGACTATGATGCAGAACCTCAAATCGAAATAGCGCATGGCGCATTTACTGATGATGATGATGATGGAATGAACCAGCCATTGCGGATGGAGTCGATGAATTGAATACTATATATAGATAGCCACCAGATTCAGAATTATGATTGCCCTTCCATTTTGTAAAAATTACAACGTGCGAGGTTTGTCTGGTTCCTGTGCTAAACGTCATCCTCATATAGCTTTAAATTAAAGTTAAAACGGCAAGGTTCAAACGTGGAAATTAAGGCTTCCGCTGGATACCAGACACCCAGAGTAAATTAAAGTTAAGGATGAGGTTCAAACAAGGAAAGACTCACAGTAGATAGGCATCCAAAGACGAGGAAGGATGTAGTAAGCGACGAAATGCTGGAGTTGCAAATAATCACAGAAGATTCTCGAATAGGTCAACCTTTCGAACCTGCTAAATCCAGCAGGCAAGAGACAACCTGAGGCCCCTAAAGGGTCGGTCGGCAACTATTAAGTTTGTTCCCAAAATAGCCTTAAAGAGTAAAGCAGTTTTGATGCTCATGAGTCATGACATTGACTTTGACGACAATTCAGATTGTGGTTGTTAATGACTTTTTGGAGGAGGGCATGTGCAGCAGCGGGTCCCACAAATTTTGCTAGGCATCATTTGTAAATTGTAAGGCTAATTAATGGTATTTTTATATTATTATTAAAAAACTAAATAATTTTAAATATTAATTATAAAAATGTATTAAATTAATCAATCACGTGCTTAAAACACTTTTTAAAAAAACAGATTTTATATAAAAAAAATTATCAAGAATATTTAAAGGAAACTTTCAAAAGAATTAAACAATAAAAAGAAAATCATTAGACATTGCCACTAATTTTAATATTTTGTTGCAAAACTTTTAAAATTATTTTAAATAATTTAGTAATTTCTATTATAAATTTGATATTTTTTTCAAATGGAAAAGATGTACTCCTTTAATTCCCATTGTGTTACAACTTGAACTCTTACTCATGAGGATTATTTCTCATCCTTCTTATATTTTATTCCTTTTTAATAATAATAATAATAATGTTAATATTAAACAACTTGATATCATTTATTTATATTTTAATTTTATTATTTATATTTACATCTAAAAGTCTAAATATTTTTATGTATTTTGAAAAGTGGAGATTAAGATTTTTATAAATACCAAATCAATACCCTAATATTTTTTCTTACTTTAAAAAAAAAAAAACAAAGATAGTTGAAAATAAAGTCTTTTACTTAAAACTTATGTTTCATATAACAAATTACTAAATTTCTATGAATTTAATGGTTAGATTTTGATGACTCGGGTCATATTTTTACTTCCAAGTAAAAATACAAATAATTAATAAAAACTTAATAAATATTTTTTTTTAGTTAAATTAACCATAAAATAGTTATAAAAAGGGAAAAAGGTTGAGTGAGCAAGAAAAATAAGTATGAACGGTCTCTCACTCTCCCTTTCATTTCTTAAAATAACAATAATTAAGTTTATCATAGCCATAAATCATGATAATTATTTCCTTAGTAATTGAGAACAAAAACGTTGAACATGGAGTTTTTGATAAAAGTAACCTAATTTTCTAAAAAAATTCTCAATCTAAACTTGTGCTAAAAATATTGTGATGTTATTTCTCTGCTTTTAACATGTGGTACTGTCTTGCAAGTTGCAACATCAACATACTAAGCAACCGCAAATGTTGCCACATGGGATATTAAATTGTATTTTTGTTAAGAAAAATAAAAACCTTGCAATAAGACAAATAAGTGTATTAATTTGATCAAAATTACTTCCTATCCATAATTTCAACTTAATTATGTGTCGCCATGAAGTTTCCAAGAATTGTCCTTTATTTTTATATTAATTTTTTAGACAGTATCAACCAATTTTAGTCACCAACTTATTAGATCTTCTATTAAAAAAGTAAGGCTATTTCGGGAAAAATTTAAATGTTGCCGGCCAACCCTTTAGGATGACTTCAGTAATCATCAGACCAACCTTAAATGTGCAATCATAGTTCTGAATCTGGTGGCTATTTATATATAGTATTCCGAACTCGTAGAATTCTAGAATTCCATCTTCCCGTGATTTTGGTGGAAAATAGCCCATGTAAAAAAAATAAAATAAGTTTTAATCATCTTACAAAACTTATATTCAAATTAGTCCCTTTATTACCACATAAAAGTCATATCATAATTTTATTTTTTTAAAATTTAAGTTAAAATCTCAATTGATAATTAAGGCTTCATTTTTTAACTGAAATTTCAATTGTCAACTGATACTTCATTTTTTAACTAAAGTCACGATTGATAATTGAGGTTTTAGTTAATTTTTTATTTATTTTAAAATTTAATTAAAAAATTAAATTATAAATTATTATTAAAATTAAAAATATATATTTTAATAATAAAAATTTATATATTTAAACTTAAAGATTTAATATTACTTCAGTAAAGATAAATTGATAAATATAATAATAAATAAATATTTTATTTATCAATAAATTAATAATCTTAAAATAATAAACTTATATGAAATCTAAATAAGATATGTCAATTGAAGCTTCAGTTATTTTATTTTTTTATTTTAAAATTTAATTAAAAATATTAAAATTTAAATTATTATTAAAATTTTAAAAATATACTTTAATAATAAAAATTTATATATTTAAACTTAAAGATGTAATATTACTTCAATAAAGATAATTTGATAAATATAATAAATAAATATTTTATTTATCAATAAATTAATAATCTTAAAATAATAAAATTATATGACATATAAATAAAATATAAAATTATATAATTTATTAAATTAAAAGTTATATCACATGTAATATTTGGGAGGGACATTTTTTTTCCATTATATAAATGTTAATAGGTGTTTTTTGTGATTTTGATGAAACTACTAAAAATTATATTTTCAAAACATATATATTGTGTGTACAAATAATAGTCTTTTTTTTTTATTTTAAACTATAAATATATGCTTTAAAATAAAAAAAAATCTATATATGGAAACTTAAGAATATACTATTATTTTAATAAAGATAAATTTTTCAAAATACAAATAAATTAATATCTTAAAAATACAATAAATTAAATATTTTAAATTAATAAATTATATAATTTTATATCTTATTTAGATTTCATATAACTTTATTATTTTAAAATTATTAATTTATTGATAAATAAAATATTTATTATTATTATATTTATCAATTTATCTTTATTGAAATAATATTAGATGTTTAAGTTTCAATATATAAATTATTATTATTAAAATATATATTTTTAATTTCAATAATAATTTATAATTTAATATTTTTAATTAAATTTTAAAATAATAAAAACAATTGTCAATTGAGATTTTAGTTAAAAAATGAAGCCTCAATTAGCAACCGAGGCTTCAACTTAAATTTTGAAAAAAAAAAAAAGAATTATGATATAGCTCCTACGTGATAATAAATGGACTAATTTGAACGTAAGTTTTGTAAAGTGGCTCAAGTTTATATTTTTTTACATAAAAGGGTTATTTTGCCCCAAAACTCCCCAATTGGTTCATTCCATCATCAGTAAATGCGCCATGCTCTTTGAGGTTATGCATCATGGTGCTGATAAACAGGGTGAAATCCCAGATAGGAGGGATGAGTTGGGATCTGATTACTTGGACCAACCTCTTTTGCTTTTTCCTCATTCTAGTTGCCTTTTCCACCGTCTCCGTTGAAGTCCCCCTCACCCTCTTCACTTCTTGATGTATGATTGAAACTTAGGCCATAAAACGCTTTTATTATACTAATACGCATTTTAATTGGTTTTTCAAGCGTTAAAAGCTTTTTGAAGTAATTTTATTAAAACTCAGAATAATTATTTATTGCGAAAGCTTTTTTTTTTTTGTCAGTCCTGTGAGAGAAATTATTTTCTTTTCATTAAATCTTTTATAATATTAATTATATTTTAATTGAGAGAAACAAGTACAAAAGTATGTCAAACCAATAAAAAAAGTGAGTAGCGGAGGGTTAAAAGCGACGCAAGAGGGGAAGAAAAACAGTTATTTTCCATAATAAAAGTCTTATATTAATAATTTAATATTAAAGTTGCCCTCTGCAATAAGCACTTTAAAATTTTCTTCAGGGGAACTTTTATCTCTTTCCTAGAGTAGTACTGTAAGTGGGTCTTTCTTTATATTCATCATCCGAAACCCTCTTTCAACACCACACAATTCCATCCAGAAGAAGCCATGGATATATACTGCTTCAATTTAAGGTTTCTGTTCTATGTGTGATCAACATCCTGAAATTCCAGGTAAGAATACTGGCTTATCTCAGTTGGATGAAGGTGAGTTGGCTTCTTCTCCTCCTCCTTGTGTTTTACTTCATCTCCATTGAAGTCCCCCTCACTCCTTCATTGGCATGGTACATCCGTCTGTGTCTCTCGGGCGAGTACTTCTCTATCCCCATGGCTATTTCTTTAATAGCCTCACTCATTTTCCCACAAACACTTTCCTGGTATATCGTCCCTATGATCATGCTCCTACATTTCTGCTCTCCCTGGCTTCGCAATCTTCTGGTTTGCCTTCATGCCATGGCCTCTAGAGTTCCAGGCTGTAACATTATCATTACTGCAGCCGCCCCTCAATCACAACTTGCAGACGCTTCACAAGTCATTGAGGGACGTTATCCTGGAGAAGATGACCCCGGTTCAGAAGAATCAGAGCATGGACATTTGGAGGCAAATCTGGCTGATCACCAAGAAGTTGTGATGATCACTTGAAGATATAGATATATATGTATATATTTTGAAGAAGGTTTTGTTGCCTTTAAAGGGTGAAGTAAATACTTCTGGCTATGCTACAGTCACACATAAGAGTAGCATAACCAGAATTATTTTTCTTTTTCAATTTGGGACCAAATGTCAGCAGCCATCTGATATTTGTTTTTTGATTGAATAGAAAAAATTAAAATATTTGATTTTTTTTATTTAACTAAAAATAAAATATTGACATCGTCCAATATATTTAAATTAAATCTATTAATAATAAATTTGCTTTAATTATATTAGATAATATCAATATATCATTTATAATTAAATTAAAAAAATAAAATATTTTAATTTTTCCTATTCAATTCAAAAACAAACACTTTCTAAGTCTAACAGGTGCTCTTATTACGGTGGGGGCTTGGAGGCATGGTGTGGGTGGACCGTGTCAAAAATTTTAAAAATTTAATATAAAAATAAAGGAACATTCTTGGAAACTTCGTGGCGACACATGAATTATGGATAGGAAGTAACTTTTGACCATTGACCGCCAATTAACACACTTGTTTCTCTTAATGCAATGGTTTTATTTTTCTTAACAAAAATATAACTTAATATCCCATGTGGTTGCTTAGTATACGCTGATGTTGCAACTTGCAAGACAGTGCCATGTGTTAAAAGCAGAGAAATAACTTCACAAAATTCCATGACGGAGCTTTTTCCCACCCATCCTCCCTCCGGAAGAAGGAAGACTTCACAAAATTTCAATTAAATTTTCTCGCGGTGTAGTAGATTTAAAATTATTTTTTGAATTATCATCATTATATGTATTTTAAATTCTTTTGAACAACTGCAATAGTGGATTCCAATGGTAACCCAAATATTTCCATGTGGGATTTCACCATGTTAAACAAAACTTGGTCACATAGCCTTAAAAAAAAATCATTATCATCACTAATTTTTTATTTTAATTTTTCATTGGCATAGAAATGTTCAAGACTTTTAGGTCAAAATAGTGTTTTTCATGAAAAATATAATGAAAATAAATTTATTTTTAAAATATTTATCAATCTAGTATTTGTAATAATGTAATTTTCATATGACTTTTTTTTTAAGTGTAAAAAACTACTATTAGTAAGTGTGGTTTTGACTTTAAATTTAAAATCATAATTATCAAAAATAATTTTGAAAACCAACATTGATAACAATGATTTTAAATTTAAAACTAAAACCAAAGTTAGTAATTATGGTTTTAAAATAAAAATAATAAAATGGAACTTGATAGTTATGTTGTACTACTTTGACAAATATTTTTAACATAAATTTATATTAAGAATTTTATTTTTTTTAAATCAAGTTACTTTTATTGAAAACTCCATATTCAGTGTTTTTGTTTTCAATGACTAAATAAATAATTATCATGATTCATGGATCCGATGAACTTAGTTATTGTCATTTTAAGAAATGAAAGTGAGAGTGAGTTGACAATTCATATTTTTCTTGCTCATTGAACGTTTTTCCCTTTTTTATACTTTTTTTTTTATGGTTAGTTTAGTTGAACCATAAAAAATAATACATGTTAGGTTCTTATTAATTACTTATATTTGTACTTGGAAATAAGAATATTATGCGAGTGCTTCAAAATCTAACCATTAAGTTACTAGGGTTTTAGTGATTTATTGTATGAAACATAAGTTTTAAGTAAAAGACCTATTAGTTGCTATCTCTGGTCAGTCCTCCATTACTATCATCTTCATAATCAGAAAAAAAAACCATCTCGAACGGATGCAAATATTGATAGTGAGAGAGAGACACGAAGCTTGAGTCTCCACCAATCACCATTGCAAGCATTGGCGCTACATCAAGAAGATGTAGACTGCAAGTGAGCCTAAGGGTCTCCAACGGGCCGGGCTAGGCCGCCCAGCCCGGAGGAGTAAGGCCCATGGCCCAGCCTGGGGTGGGCCACTGAGCTCGTTGACTGGTCAACGGGCCGGGCCCTTGATATATCTAAGGCCTGTGGCCCGGCCCGTGGGCCCTCAAGCTGGGCGGGCTTGACGGGCCGGGGTAAAAATTAAAATAATTTTTAATTTTGAAGGGAAGGGGATTTGGAACCATAAGGGAGGTAGCCACCAACTGAGCTGACCCTCTTTTGTGTAACTATTTTGCATTAATTATATACATATTAGAAATGTTGTATGATTTTTGAAAAAAAATAAAAGTGAGTTGGATGTTCAACGGTTACATGACCGTTGAACATGCCACTCATAATTCAATTTCAAATATATAACCGTTGAACGGTCTTGAAATTTAAAAAAAAAAAAAATTAAATCCTAATATTTAAATCCCTATAAATATTAAATACTCTCAATTTTTTTCTATTCTCTTCAAGGATGAAAATTTCTGTTTTTTTGGCCGAAATTTCGGCGAAATTTCGGCGAAATTTCGTGTTTCGGCCGGTGGCGAAACGAAAGAGGAGGGCGAAATGTCGACGACAGAAATATCCAAAAATTTCGCCAAAAATCGCCTCCAGTTGGAAAATTTCTGAGAAAGATCGTTTTGTTTCGGTTTATTTCGGCGATTTTTCTCTGATTTTGTGAAAAAAAATTTGTACCTGTATTCATCAAAACGTCAATGTTGAACAGAGGTGTTAATGGCAGAAGACGGTGGTGTTAGGGCTTGAAGATGGGTTGATTTCATGGCAGAGAGAGAGAGTTGAGGCGATGGGTTCAGCGAGCAGCGGCGATGGGTTTGGCGAGCAGTGGTGATGGGTCCGGGGAGCAGCGACGATGTGTTTGGCGAGCAACGGTGATGATGATGGAGGCTTGGAGCCGCTTTGGCAAGGTGGAGACAAAAGTGGTAGCACGTGTAATTTTGTGAGGGGTGTCTTGCACCTGCTGCTCATCCAACGGCTCTCAGTTTCTCCGCGTTGATCTGATGGTCCAGATTTGGTCTGAGCTCCAACGGTCAATTTTATGTACATCTAATGGTCCAAATTGAAGATGGATGTGATCTAACGGCCAGAATTGAACCCTAACGGCTATGTGATGATCCAATGGTTAGATTTCACCCAGATTTCGATCCAACGGCCAATTTTGTTTTCCAACGGTAAAATAAGATTCCAATAGCTTTTTTGGCCCAATTTTTTTCTATAAATAGCTTATTTTTCACCAATTTCATCCACATTTCATATTTGATATCTCATTGCTCCCAAGATTACTCATTTTGTTTTTAAGGTATGTTTGTTTTAAATTTTTATTATTTTGTATTGAAGTTCAATTAATTAGTATATTATTTAAATCTTCAATTTTATTTATTTTCTTTTCAATTGTCATGAATTAGTACATCAATGTTTTTTTCTTTTCATTTGTAATTATTGAATTAATTAGTACATTTTTTAAATCTTGAATGAATTAGTAAATTTTCATAAAATTAATTTAGTTTAGTTAATTTATTAAATTAATTAACAATATTAGTAGTTTGCCAAATTTTTCAATTTTTTTTTTAATATTTTCATTCGTAATTAATTAGTACATTTTT
>JAJJMJ010012121.1:0-16149 GCA_022059055.1 Vitis cinerea | reverse complement strand
GAGTGTATTCTAATAGAAAGGTTTATGCAATATAATTGAAATCCACCTATTGTAAATGTTATTTAAAGAGGAAAAAGGATAAACTAATGCATTACAAAACACCAAAACTAAATAAATAATTTCTACTGATATTGTATTTTTTCATGAGATACAAATTGACCTATTATCAAGATTACCTCTACAATCCTTGAGTTTCAAATTCTCATATTATGTAATCAATTAACATATTTTAACTCTTCAAGAGTATATTTCAACTTTTGATTAAGGAATTACTATGACATCGATTTTTTTATCACATGTCTTTAGGACAACCCAAAGGGATGTGCTATCTCAAACTCATAAGATATCACGGTACTTATGTTGAGTATACCTATTACCACAAGCTTCCATCGGTAGTAACTAATCCATAGAGAATATATGATTACCGTAGGGTCTTTCTTATAACTAAAAGTCACTGAAGACTTTATCACTAACTTAGTATCCTCTCAAGGTTGAGAACCAATACAACATAATAGCTTGATGAGATCATGACTACCCAGTAATCAATGTCATGACTTACCATTGGTCTTGTTCAATTTATAACCATATACACTAGTGCACTCACCATGACAAACCTATCTCAATGACCAAGACAAGCTATCTTTCCAATAAGGAGATAGTGCACTACAACCTTAAATTGATTGCTCAAGTCCATAAACCAATGACTTTGATCTTTTGCACAACTTTTAATGCACCAAGTCATTTACAAATCAAAATATGCTAGGCATGAATGCATAGAAAGTATAATGCATGAATAAGATACATAAATTAGGAAATTGGAGTCATATAATAAATAATCAATCTGTTCATTTTTATATCATGTCATGCTTTTAAAGGTTCTATTCTAACAATAAATATTATCAAACTCTTAAGATTACCTCTATAATCCTTAAATCATAAATCATCTTATTATGTGATCAAATGACATACTCTAAATCACTAAGAGCATATGTCAAATTCTACTAAAGGAATCACCTAAGGATTTACATTGTCTCAAACCTTTGAGATAACATGGTGCCTATCTTGAAAATAGCTATTATCACCCACCTTAATTAATAGTGACCCAATTCATAGGGAGCATATGACCACTTTCGAGTCTCACCCATAAGTCAAGATCATTAGAAAACTTAGCAGTAACTTAATATTCTCTCAAGGTTGAGAGTCCACACAACATAGTAGCTTAGTCCAATTATGACTATCTAATAGTCAATGTCATGATTCATCGTATGTCTTGTCTAATGTATAACTATACACACTAGTGCACTTATCATAAAAAATCCATCTAAATGAGCAAGATAAGTCATTTTTCCAATTAAAAGGTAATACCCTAAAGCCTTAGATAAATTACCTAAGTCCATGAACCAACTATGAACTACTCATCAATTTGTAAAGAACTCATGACTTGATTGTTTCGTGCAACTCCTAATACAACCAAATCATGTATAATGAAATTGATGCAGGCTAGAATGCTCAAATAAAGTTTAGTTCAATTAATGGATAGAATAATGGAAACCCAAGTCTAACTTTGTTACATCATATCTTACTTGTCAGGGCTCTATCCCAACACTATGTAAGAACTAGAAAACAATGATTTCTCTTATTCTCCAATTATTTCATGCATCCATGTGCAAAAACATTGTTGTTAAATGACATAGGCCAAAATAAATATTCCATTTTTATATGAAATTTTATAGGTTGTTTCATTGTGTTGCTTTGAAATAGTAGAAACTATTGTTTGTTTTTTTATTATCATCTGGTTATAAATTTTAGTAAGTAGTACCTCACTCAGCTGCAAACTCAAATGCAAAATTCATGACCTTTTCATCTCAATTTTAAACTTAATTAATAAGTTTTGATTTTTTTCTTGATCATTTTTTTTTTTCAATTTTCATTCTAATCCTCTAAGAGAAATGTGAAATTTTTGTTATCATTCTTTAATTTAACATATTGGTTTCCTTAACTATGTGCTATATTGCATGCTTATTATTATTATTATTATTTTTGTTCTATTAGGTTAAATGACTATGCTAGCATCAAGGATGAAAATATTAATAGTTGATTTTTTAAGGATACATCGATATATATCAAGAAATATTTGTTAGGATAGAGCTCTTAAAAATATGACATGATGTAATAAACTTTTAGACTTTATTATTTATTAATAAAATTCTCCTATTTTCATACATTATCTTTTAATCATTCTGATCTACATTTCTTGCATTTTATGTGACTTGGGTATGATAAGAGTTGCATGGAAGATCCAAGTCACAGGTTTCTTACAAGTAGATGACTTGTTCACAGTCGGTTTATGGGCTTAGGTAACCCATTAGAGGTTATAGTAACCTCTTAATTGGAAGGATGGTTGGTCTTAGCCATCGGGATGACTTTCCTACGGTGAGTGTACTAGTGTGTATTGTTACACATTGGACAAGACCTACGGTTAGTTATGACTTCACCAATTTGCTTTTAGTTGAATCGTGTTTATTGATGGATTGCACTAATACATGGTGGATAGCTTTTGAGGTCACTAACCATATTTATAATTCTTTATAGGGGTTTTAATAAAGAAAGCTAAATGAGAGAGAGATGTACTTGACTATGGAATTTACTAAGAGGATAACTGTGCAAGAAATAAGAGATTCTATTCTAGTTTTAGAAAATAATAAACATCTAGAACTTAAGGATTGTCTTTATGTAGCCAAGTCTAAAAAAAATTTGATTTCGATTTCTTATCTAAATAAATTAGATTATTTATTTTCAATAAAAAAGTTTCTATTTCTTTAGTGCTTGTTGTTGAAAATAATCATGTCTCACTTAAGAGAAAAGTACCTAGCATTAATCAGACTTATTTATGGCATCTATGGCTAGGCCATATTAATCTAAATAGGATCCAAAGACTAGTTAAGTTTGGAACGTTGCACTCATTAGTTCTAAAAGACCTTCTAGTATGCGAATCCTATATAGAAGGTAAAATAACCAAGAGACTTCTAAAGGCATTGAAGTCAAAGAATGTTTAGAATTAGCAGATACTAACATGTCTGGACCTTTTAATGTCTAAGCACATAGAGGGTATAAGTATTTCATCATTTTCATAGAGGATTAGCATAGGTATGGTTATGTTCACCTTACATATAGGAAATCCAATAGCTTGGATAAATTTAAGGCAAAATCAAATAACTAGTTAGGTAAACACCTTAAGGCACTTTGATCTGATCAAGATGGAGAGTACATATCTAATGAGTTTGATTATTTCCTTAAGGAGCATAGGATTATATCCTAGTTGAGTGCCCCTAGAACTCCATAGTAACATAGAGTAGTGGAAAGAAGAAATTGAACTCTTATGGACATAGTGAGATCCATGATGAGTTTTTTGACACTTCCTACATTCTTTTAGGGATATGCCTTGAAAACTATAGGATATCTTCTTAATTTAATTTCATCTAAGTTAATACCTTTGACTCCTATGAAGATGTAGAGAGGACATAAGCTTGGTTTACACCATATTCGTATATGTGGTGCCCAACACACATGCTGAAGCCAAGGGTAGATAAGATAAAACCAAGATCAGAAGTTTATCAGTTTGTTGGGTATCCAAAAGGAATTAGAGGTTATTACTTTTATAGTCAAGTTGACCAAAATATGTTTGTTAATACAAATGCTGAAGTTTTGGAAGATGACTATATGAAAAGTAATAAGGCTAGGAGCGAGGTTGATTTGAGAGATTTAGATGAGACTCCCACAACATCATAGAATATTATGGATCTAGTGCCAACCATTCCTATTTCTAGTACACCGATGCCTCGTTGTAGTGGGAGGGTTGTTATAAAACCAAACTGATTCATGTATTTGGGAAAGTCTTTTGAGGTCATTGTAGAGGAACAAAACATTAGATTGATCCCATGGATTACGATGAAGCAATGAGCGATGTTGATGCACATCTTTGGAAAAAGGTTATTAAGGTAGAGTTAGAATCCATATATTCTAACCAAGTATGGGAGCTTGTAGAAGCACCTAAAGGGATAAAACCCATATGGTGCAAGTGGGTTTATAAGAGTAATAGGGGAGTAGATGCAAAGGTTGAGACTTTAAAGCTAGCCTTGTAGCAAAGGGTTATAGTCAGAAACCTGGTTTCAACTATGATGAGACTTTCTCGTTGATAGCCATGCTCAAGTCCATAAGAAGGCTCATATCTATTATGTCACATTTCAATTATGAGATATGGCAAATAGATGTCAAGACTGCATTATTGAATGAAAATCTTGATGAGTGCATATATATGATGTAACCAAATGGTTTGATAACAAATGGCTAAGAGTATATGGTATGTAAGTAACATAATTCCAATTATGGATTAAAGCAAGCATCTTGTTCATGGAACAAATATTTTGATTAGGCAATTAAGTCATTTGACTTTGATCAAAACAAGGATGAACTTGTGACTATAAGAAGGTGCAGGGGAGTATGGTGGTCTTTATGGTCTTTTACATAGATGACATTCTACTCATTGGTGATGATGTAAGGCTATTTTCATCGGTCAATATCTGGCTGTCTGCTCAATTCTGGATGAAAGATTTGGGAAAAGCACAACATAATCTTG
Source organism: Vitis cinerea (assembly GCA_022059055.1). Lineage (NCBI taxonomy): Eukaryota > Viridiplantae > Streptophyta > Magnoliopsida > Vitales > Vitaceae > Vitis > Vitis cinerea. Next base: position 11,513 of record JAJJMJ010012121.1, on the reverse strand, counting down.
GGATTAAAGTCCTTAGAGACCGTAAGAATAGGAAATTGGTGTTGTCTCAAGCTGCTTATATAGATAAGCTTTTGGTCAAGTATGTGATACAAGACTTATGGTGAGTTATGATTTAAGGGTATCATGTAGTCATGACTTCACCAAATTGCTTCATTGTATTATCTCTCAAGCTTGAAAAAAATACCAAGTTAGTAGTGGCTTTGACCTACGGGTGAGATCGTAATTAGTTAATTATATATTCCTTATGAGTTAGTTACTATTGATGAAAGTCAGTAGCAATAGGTATTCTCAATAGAGACACCATGATATCTCATGGGATTGAAATAATGTATTCCCTTAAGTGATCTTAAGAAGGAGGTGTGTTCATGTAAATTATGGTCATAGTATTTCCTTAAATGAAACTTGACATAAGCTCTTAGTGAACGAAAATATGTCAGTTGAACGTGATAGGAGTATCTGTAACTCAAGGATAGTAGAACTAGTCTTAAAAGGTTGATAGCTTTCACTTTGTTAAAGTATAAACACTAATTCATGGGGAGACTAAACACAATGGATAGTAGGTCACTGACCTGAGCACTTAGTGTCTCGTTATTATTTACATGGGGTACTCAAATGCAGTTGATTCTTTAAATAGTGGGTAGTAGAATCAATTATAGAATTGGATTATGAGGGAGTCAGTATTGTCCTATGGGTCTCAATGGTCTTTGATTGAGCTCATACACCTTGATGACATGGTTTGTAGGGGTTGCATTAGCCCTAGGTTCACTTTTGTGTATAAAGGTGTTTTCATAATTATGTAAGGTTGCACATGGGTTAGTAAACAAAGTCTCTAGATTGGGCTAATTGATTAATTAGATGGTATTATTGGGTTGATTAATAAATTATGACTCATTTTGGGCTAGATTAAGCCACTCAAGTCTATGGTGGGCTTAAATCACTTAAGCCTAGTTAAGGAACCTTATAAATACCCCTTAGGGGTTAGGGCTTCCAAGTAAATCATCGTCCATCCTCCATTCCTCCTCATCTGTTGTGTGCCAAGATCAAAGAAGAGCCATCAAGAGGAAGATCATGGGTATGAGAGACTTTCAAAGGATTTGATTTTCGTCTTCACCAAATAAATTTGATTTGGGAACATCCAAATCAAGGTAATGTTTTCAATTGCACATTCTAAATCCTAATTATTGTTTGAAAATGTAATTTTGTTTTCATTGTACGTAGAATTTAGAAAAGCCTAGGAAAGTTTCCTTACAACATTGATAGAAATTCAGGTTTCCTTACAAAATTGATAGAAATTTCAATAAAAAATGTCAATGGGATAAAAACTATTCAAAACACATAGAAATATTGTAAAAAAAAAAAAATGCAAAAATTAATGAAAGAAATAATAATAAATATATTTAAGTTATCTTGTTGAAGAAATTGATTTATCTATGATATAATTTGTGAATTCAACAATAATATTTAGAATTTGAAAGTACATTTCATACAAATCTATCTAATTTTGATGTAGTTTAATAACATAAAAGAAATGATGATATATGCATACAAATTTTTATTTTAAAATGTTGATAATTTTATTCATAAATTTATATTTATTTTGTATTTATTTATCATATAAAAAACATGATAATTAAAATTAATTTATTATAATTTTACTTTAATTAATTTATAATAAATATGTGTGTGTGCGTGTGTGTGTGTGCTTTTTAGGAAAAGAAATGGAATCCTACATCGGCTAGCCATCAAACTCAAAATGAGTATTTAAACCTAAATGCTTTGTGAACTCCCAAAAGCACGTATTTGGTTTGGGTTGGATTCCATGTCATGATGTTTAAAATTTGGAAAATTCAAATGCAAAATGGGATAGGCATAGAGAGGATTTGTCGGCATAATAACCAAATTATTGGGAAAATATTGCTCGGTCAATGAAAAATTATTGATCTCATGGAAATGGTGGGCTTCCAAGATTTCTCTTTTACTTGTTGTGTCAAAGGCTGATATACAAAATTTTGTCGATATTTTATCAAAAAATTATGACACTTTCATCCTTGGTTGTCATGTTATGCATTTTGAACTTAGTCAGGGTATGATAGTTCCTTATTATTTTATATTATTTGGTTTGACTGGGCTATTAAGATTGTCTTCATTCAATTCCAATAGCTTGTTAGATTATAATCATAGACTTCTCATTCAAGAATATTTTTTTCTTTATAAACATGTTATTAATGACTAATGTGTGTTTTAAAATGATTCATGAATTTTCCATATGTGGATAATTTAGGAATACATGAATCTAATTACACTATACAACTTTTGTTTTCATTTAACTTTATAGAAATTTGATAATGTCTCTACTTCATTTATGGATTTGAGTATTTTTTAGTATTCGCCTGTCTCTGTATCTGCACCCCACTCACCCACTCCACAGATATTTGATATAGATGATGAGATTGCACAACCCTATTAAGATAGAGACTCTTTTGATCATGACTCAAATCCCATAGATGAGAGAGTTTGACCTATTACAGGAGATGTTGAGACTGTTAATTTTGGCACAGAGGACCAGCCTAGAGAGTTGAAGATTGGTTCACCACTATCTACAGATGAGAGGGATAGACTTATTCATTTACTCAGGTAATACTTGGATATCTTTGCATGGTCTTATGAGTACATGCTTGGTCTCGATTCCTTTATAGTCCAACACCACTTACTTATCTTGCCACATGCCAGACCGGTTAAACAGAAATTGAGGCGATTGCACCCACATTGGAGTCTATAGCTGAAAGAGGAGATTAAAAAATAGTTCAATGTTGGATTTATATCAGTGGTTGAGTATCTGGAGTGGTTAGCTAACATCGTCCCTATTCCCAAAAAGGATGGCAAAGTAAGAGTTTGTGTTGACTTTAGAGACCTTAAAGATGACTTTCCTCTCCCACATATTGATTTGTTGGTCAATAGCACTGTTGACCATTCGATGTTGTCTTTCGTGGATTTCAGGGTATAATCAGATTTTGATGGCTCCAAAGGATATGGAGAAGACAACCTTTATTACTGAGTGGGGTACCTACTGTTACAGGATTATGCCATTTGGGTTGAAAAATGCAAGAGCCACTTATCAGAGGGCCACTACTACTTTATTTCATGACATGATGCATAGGGATGTTGAAGTTTATGTGGATGATATGATTGTGAAAATCCGAAGCAGAGTAGATCACCTAGCAGCTCTAGAGAGATTCTTTGAGAGGATTCAGAAATTCAGATTGAGGCTGAATCCCAAAAAGTGCACATTTGGAGTGACTTCTGGGAAATTGTTGGGGCATATGGTCAGTAAGCGAGGCATAGAGGTTGACCCAGATAAGATTAGAGCCATACTTGACATGCCTGTGCCTAGGACTGAGAAAGAGATTAGGGGTTTTCTAGGCAAGTTACAGTACATCAGTTGTTTCATAGTCAGATTGACAGACATATGTGAGCCCATCTTTTGTCTTTTAAGGAAAAACCAGCCAATAGTTTGGAATGATGATTGCTAGCTTGCATTTGAGAATATTAAGGAGTATTTACTTTCTTCTCCCGTTTTAGTGCCTCCCATGCTAGGACGTCCACTTCTATATTTTTCAGTTTTAGACATGGCCTTGGAATGTATGCTAGCTCAACTTGATGACTAGGGAAATGAGCAAACTATTTACTATCTGAGTAAGAGGATGCTGGAGTATGAGATGAGATATGTTATGATTGAGCGCCTTTGCTTAGCACTAGTTTGGGCTACCAGGAGATTGAGGCATTACATGACAGAGTATTCAGTTCATTTGATATCTCGCCTAGATCCATTGAGATACTTATTTGACAGACATGCATTGACTGGTAGACTGATGAGATAGCTTGTACTTTTGATAGAGTTTGATATTCAGTATGTTTCTCTGATACTTTAGTCAATCTACCTCCAACTCTAATCCACGAAGGCAAATCCAGATTGGTCATGGTAAATCCTCCTACAAACATGAGAACACTGGATAAGGTGTGGTATAAAGGAGACTCTATAAGAACCAACTAATAAATGTTTAGAAATATAGCCCAAATGTACTTAATCCGATATCCATCTCTAATCACACCAAAAGGAGACTATGGATAGAATAACTAAACCCAATTGTGACCAAGGCATCTCTGAAGGTCAACAAATGCACCCATGTGTAGGAATGATATCTTAATTGGATTTAGACTAGACTACAAGGTTGAGGTGGCTTTATAAGATAAAATGGGTAGGTTAAAGGATCCCTAGTAGAAGCGATCTTACCTTCTGGTGGTACGCAACCCTCTGCACGCCTCCGAGGAGACGAGGTGCTTCCATGCAAGGTGGTCATCACCTCCACACATGCACTTCCTCGCTTTCCTAGGGGGTTTCTTAATGGTGAAGACTCTCTCATATCTCTACACTTAGGGTATAATCTAAAGTGTGCGGTGAAGGATGTGGGTACATCCGAAAAATCCTAAATCTAAAGTGATATAGTAAACAGAGACAAGCAATTATACAATCAAGCAGAGACAAGGGTTTTCATGCAGCAACTAGTCATACCAAGCAAATAGGTATCATACTAACAAAGTTTTATCTAACATATGTGAGAGTGAATCATGTTGAAGTGAGAAAGCAATCAAGTGATCATTTAAGGCAATCAAACATGTTAAGATAGCATACCAAACAAGGGAGCATATCAGATCACCTTGCTTAAAAAAGGGGTACCCTCTGATCGACCAATTAAATGCCACATTTTCCTTAACTAGTGTTCAAGCTTGATCTTCAAGATCCCCAGCAAAGTCGCCAATTTGTGGACCTGCATTTTTCACGTGCGTCCCCACTTAATGGCAAGACTCATTTTTATTGGTGAAAAATTAGTTTTGGAAAAGTTGGAGTCGCCACTTATTTTATTTTATTTTAAAAGGAAAATAAAACAAGAAAGAAAACCTTAAAGAAGCGACTCCATAGTTTTGGAAAAACAAATCTTGAAAAACCCGGGTCTTGGTTTATGGATTAGGTTACCTATTAGGAAGGTACCTCTAAAAGGTAGCACCCCTCTAAGCCCTAAAGAGGTCTCTAATGACTAAGTTGAAGGAAAAGTGGCAATTAATAAATTTATCGAAAATACCTAGGTAGACTAAGGTGATTTTAGAATTAACATGTCAAGCAAGAAAGTTAAATCACGATTATAAAAGAGAGTCAAAGTGTGTACTTGGACTTCTTCTTAAGCGTTATCATAAAACATCAAAGTTAATGTAGAAATATAGTACACAACATGCATTTTATCCATGCAAGTGAAACATACATCTAAGCACCTAGGGATTACATCAAACATGGATATGATCTTCAATAGCATACATGTTCATAGAATTTTCGAAAGTGAGTGAGATAGAGAGAGAGCGTACTTGGGTAGCATGCATAGTTTATAAGATTCCTTCAAAAATGCTAGAGTGGTTAGGAAAAGTATAAGTTATATAACATATTCATTATGTTTAATATATAGTACCAAATCCAAAATTGAGCCAAGGTAAGTTGAATGACTCCAAAAATAAATAACCAATTCAAGCAATGCACAAGATCATGAGTATGCAATTAGAAAAGGGAGCATTACAAAACAATTTCTAAAAAAAAATATTTTGGAGTTGAATTTAATTACGAAAAATTTTAGGAAACAACATCTACACTTATAAAACAACATACCAAAAAAAAAACATCATTCAAATGATAGATTGCAGCAAAGACACCTAAAAGTTCCAGAAGGTCCAGATTAGGTAAAAATAAAAAATAAAAATGACATGCATAAACGATTTTTTAAAAAATAATAAGAGATCGCAAAAAATATAAAAAAAATCACACACATCGTTCAAAGTGTCTATATCATAAAAAAAATAAATTCAGGGTTAGATAGCACTCAAAATTATTTCTAAAAAACTCAAATTAATTAAATGTCTAGAATTTATCATGTACAATAGGTATGACTTTGAAAAATCATATCTCCCTTAAAAAAAATATTTTTAAATATTTTATATGTCTAAGATCAATTTCTAATTTGAAAAGTCATTTGTTATTTTATTTTTAGAAAAAGATTTTGGGTATCCAGAATTGGGTGAAAACAGAGTCCTCCTAAAAACTCATTTATACCTTTTATTCCAAATTTTTTTCTAGCTCAAACAAAATTTTAAATTCAAGTTCAAGAAGTGAGGAAAATCATACAAGTTTTGGATTTTTTTTTTAAATATTCTGAAGTTGCTTAAATGAATTTTAAAGCTAAAGGGTTAGTGATTGAGTGAAAACTAATAGCAAGGAAGAGTTTTGAAAAAATGATTTTTTGTAGGGGTTCCACTAATTCCCCAATTGATATACACAAATCTAGCCTAGAATTATCCCATTTATTTGGGACTACAATCTTGGATTCGTGTCTTACTCAAAACCATAACTTTTATTGAAAACTGAGAAAGATGCGAACCGATCAAAACATGATTGCATATTATTTAAAAAAAATGAGATTTTGATTCTAAGGACTCTTAAATGAATTTTTTTTTTTTTGAAATGGATTTTCGAAGGGATCTTTTGAGAAAATTATTTTATTTTAAAGTAAAATAAATTAATTTGAAAGCAACAAAACATAAATAAAATAAAAAAAACAAAGCAAAACAAAAGAAAACAAAATCACAAAGTAAAATTTTTTATAGCCAAGCAAACTAAAGTGGTGAGAATGGAGGCCAATCTTCATTATTTCCTGATGGCCTCCGAAGATTAAATTTGATAAAGAGCTTATCGAAATAATAAACTATTAATATTAAGATCAAATAAACTAACAAGATATCCATAAGAATTAACAATTAGGGTCCAAAAAAATGCCTAAATTGAGAATAACAAATCAAGAACTAGCATAAGATCAATTAAACACACAAACACATTTAAACTAAAAAAATAAATTAAAACTAAACTAAATTGGAATTAAAAACATCAACTTTATCTAATAAGATTAATTAAACTATCGGATTAAAATTACAAACACATCTTAACTAAAATAAATAAATAAATAAGTAAATTAAAACTAAACTAAATCGGAATTAAAAACAAGATCTTTACCTAAGAGGTTTAATTAAACAATTGAATTCAAATCACAAACACATCCAAACTGTAGAATAAATTATAACTAAACTAAATTGAAATTAAAAATATTAACTTTATCTAACATGATTAATTAGACTAATGAATTAAAATCAACAACAATTCCAAATTAAAAAATAAATTATAACCAAACTAAATCCGAATTAAAAACATGAAATTTATCTAAGATGATTAATTAAACTAATAAAATTCTAATTTTTTCAAACTAAAACAAAGAATCAAAAACTAAACAAAAGAATTTAAACTTATATTTTTCAAGATTCTTCTGTGTGGTGCGACTATAAGGCTTCTCAATGGATGGTGTGGATGCAAGACTTCTTAATCAATGGTGCGGCTGCAAGACTCCTCAATAGGTCGTGTGGATGAAGCGACTGCAAGATTCCTTAATAGATGGTGCGGATGGAGCGTCTGCAAGGTTTAATGATGAATGACGACTATGTGCTTCTATGTTGGCGACCGAATGGAGTTCCCTCCTGCTTTCCCAAAATCTGTGTGCTCCCCTCTTTTCGAATACGTGGTCAACCCTCCTTAAATGGCACCTTGTTTGTGGAGATTCTATATATGTATGCCCTCTATGGAAAGTGCAGGCTGTCAACATTATTATTTCTCTTTCCACCGAGTGTTAGTGCCTTCTTTTCCCACATATACATGTTGCAGAATCAACATCCCACTATATGTGGGTTGTCTCTATGGTAAGTTCACATATTCCCACATGCAGCCTGTGATTTTTTTTTTTTTTTTCAATCTTTCCATTGGTGGACTTTCCTTATGTAGTCGCGTGCATGCTCATATGCGTTGTGGGTATACCTTCATGGTGCAACCTATGGAGAGATCCCCTTCGGTGATGCGATTGAAAGTGACAGTCCCTTCAATAGTGCGTCCTTATCTTAGAGATTACCATCTATGGAGATGACAGTTGTTGTGCATGCTTTGTGTTACCGGCTGCTCATTTCCCCTCAAAGTAGTGGCATATTCATGGAAAATAATATATCCATGAGTGGTTGTGGGCTGTTACTCCCCATAGACATAAAAAAATGGACAATTTCTTTGATTAAAAAATGTGGACTATTACTCCCCAAAGACAAAAAACTGGATTGTTTATTTGATTAAAAAAATGTGGACTGTTACTCCCCAAAGACATTAAAAACTAGATTGTTTCTTTGATTAAAAAAAACTTGTTGTGCTCAATCCTCCTCGCCCTCTAAAACTTGTTCTGAATATCCCAAAATATGTTGGATCCTCACGTCCGAAAACCCCCGAAATGCTCCCTCAAAATCCATTCGGTGTGTCATGATCGCGATGAATTGCAGAGAATGATAATGGCGGTGATAATTAGTATTAAGAGCTAGTCTATGTGTGGCTTCGATGAGTTTCCATGGATGATCACGATTTCTTTGACAGTCAAGGAAGATGGAGATCTAGTGTGGAGAGATTCCAATTTTCTGGCTAAGAATTGATTGGAAATTCTTGAACTCCATTGAAGAAAACAGAACAACATCTCTGATGTTGACTTCTCGTTCCCCATCAAAGAATTCGACTAGAATAGAGACCCGACGTTGGTCTCCTTCTTTTTTTTTGCACGTCAATGGCAGCCTTGGAAAATGCTCATTTTTCTGTTTTCTGATGGCTCCAAGTCTCATGTAAAATTCCAAAATAAAATTGAAAATTAGAAATCATGTAATTGGAAATTTAAAATTAAAAAATTAAAATTGTGCAATTAAAACTAAAATATCAAACACATTAAAAGAATTAAAATCATGAAACTCAAGAAATTTCCTACAAAAATAAATAAATCAATAAAGTAAAGTAAATATGCCTATGCCAAGGATTGAGAAAGAGATCAGGGGTTTTCTAGGTAGGTTACAGTACATCAATCATTTCATAGCCAGATTGATAGACATATATGAGCCTATCTTTTGTCTTTTGAGGAAGAACCAACCAACAGTTTGGAATGATGATTGCCAGCTTGCATTTGAGAAGATTAAGGATTATTTGCTTTCTCCTCTTGTTTTAGTGCCTCCCATGCTAGGACCTCCACTTCTTCTATATTTGTCAGTTTCAGACATGGTCTTAGGATGTATGCTAGCTTAGCTTGATGATTCAAGGAAGGAGCGAGTTATTTAATATATGAGTAATATGATACTAGAGTATGGGATGAGATATGTTATGATTGAGCGCCTTTGCTTAACACTAGTTTGGGCTACTAGGAGATTGAGGCATTACATGACAGAGTATTGAGTGCATTTGATATTTCACCTAAATCCGTTAAGATACTTATTTGAAAGACCTGCATTGATTGGTAGACTGATGAGATGGTTTGTACTTTTGACAAAGTTCAATATTTAATATGTTTCTCAAAAGTCTATTAAGGAAAGTAGTGTCGCCGATCATTTAGCCTCACTACTGACATCTGAGGATAGACCAGTTGATGATGATTTTCTAGATGAGGAGTTTGTTGCTATGACTAGCTTATCAGGATGGTGCATGTACTTCGATAATGCAACCAATCAGTCAGGGTACGGGATAGGTGTTCTGTTGGTATCTTCTCAGGGTGATCATATTCCGAGGTCCATTCGTTTGGCATTCTCTGATCGGCATCCTATCACGAATAATATAGTTGAGTATGAGGCTTATATCCTTGGTTTATAGATGGCATTGGAGCTTGACATTAAACAGATGGAGGTATTTGGTGACTCCAATCTAGTACTCAGACAAATTCAAAAAGATTGGAAGACTAGGGATGTAAAGCTTAGGCCTAAATTATTTGCACATTTCCCTTAACTTAGTCATTAGAGACCTCTTTAAGGCTTAGATGGGTGCTCCCTCTTAGAGGTACCTTCCCAATAGGTAACCTAATCCCCAGACCAAGACTCGGGGTTTTCAAGACTTGCTTTTCTAGAACTATGGAGTCAATTCTTTAGGGTTTTCTTTCTTGTTTTATTTTCCATTTTAAATAAATTAAAATAAGTGGCGACTCCAACTTTTTCAAAACTATTTTTTCACCAATAAAAATGAGTCTTGCCATTGAGTGGGGATGCACGTGAAAAATGCAGGTCCACAGTCTCCTATCATTTTCTAGATACCTTCTTAAACATTGTGACATATATATACACCATTGAGCACAATTGGAGGAGTAGGCTCAATAGTTGGATGAGATCAATGAACATCAATGCACTATTACATCTTTGAAATTTGAATTATCCAATCTTAGCATATCCATATTGCAATTTTTTTTCATGGTAAGATGAATTTCAAGTTGCATACACTTCTCTAATTCCTTAAGTTAGTGTTTTAGCAGTTCTTCAAGTTAGAGACACTTTAGAACAGTGTAAATTTTTTATTTTAAGCATTTAATTTGTTATTTTATTGCATATAGGCATGGTGTGGTATTATTAAAAGATAAAAAATTGGATAGTAAGAAAATAAAAATAATGACTCAAATATTGATTTATATGAATATATTTAATTACTAATAAATAATTTGTTTATGGCTCTAATGGAATTTTGGTTTTTGATATGCAGAAAGCAACTAAGGAAGCAGAACCTGTGAGCATAGTGTAGGTCTTCCATTTTATCCCTGTTGCACTTGTAAACTGATCTTGTACTTGGTGCCCTTTTCTTGTCTTTGCTTTCTAACGTTAGTTTACATGTAGGCTTCCTCTCTTCATGGTTGTTTTTGTACTCTTTAGAGGTTTAGATGATACTAAGATTTTAACATTGGTTTCTTAGCCCATTTTAGAAGCTTTTCAGTGGGATTTTTGAGTCCACATTACAATTTTGATAGCACTTATGGAGTCCCCAAAGTTTCTTTGCTCTTCGAGCTCAAGAAGAGCTTTACTTAAGCAAGAGTGGACCACTATTGGTTTAAGCAGTCTAGCTAACCAATTCAACTAGTTTAAGGCAATCGGTTAGACTAATCTATGCATTCGATTCAACTAATTCAATCGGTTGAAACTAAAGGTGCTTGTTTTTTTTTTTTTTTTTTTTTTTTTTTTTTTTTTTTTTTTTGGGCCTTTTTTATGGAAAATGGATGACATGTAGGTCTTGGAAGGTCACATTTTGTTTATATGTTATTTTCTTGCATTATATGTCTTTTAGATACATGATTATACACTTATATTAATGCTTGAATGTTGCTTGATCTATGCTTGGTGTTATTTTGTTCAATTCTTGGGTTTAGTTTTTGTTTTTTTTTTCCTTAAGTTCATTGAGCCTTGGAGTTTGATATGGGATTTGTATTACTCTACCCTCTTTTTTATTTTGTTCAAATCTTAAGGAACACATTTCTATTGGTAAAACCAAAAGTCCAATAGGGAACACCTAAGGGGGTAGAGTAAAAGAAAAAAAAGGAGAAAAGAAAAAAAAA
>JAJJMJ010012119.1:0-19967 GCA_022059055.1 Vitis cinerea | reverse complement strand
TTTTAACATGCAATTTGCTGCCACTTTACTTCGGGTATGCACTTTCACTGTTTTCTTTGATTTTTAACTATTTTTTTTTGTGTTTTTCTTGATTTTCCTAAGCATGAACAAACTCCATAATTCCAAGTCATAGAATTTATGGAATCAACTCATGCGAAATTAATTAGGGCTTTGGTGGGGGCCCGACATTCATGATACCTTCTTCAATATTATTTGCTTGATATGTTGATTTTTTATTCTTCTTGATGAAATATTTGAATTCACTAAATATTTATTGTTGAGATACCCTTGTCCCCATAAGACGTGTGGATGTTCGCTAATCAGGTATGTTCTTCTCACCTTACAACTCTAAAATTCTATGAATGTGTACGTTATCATGAGCTATGATCCGCGTTTGATGACATACTTGATTGCTTTGATGCTTGTTTGATCATATTTGATGGATATGCATGTTGTGTGATACATCATCTAAACTAACCTTTGATGTCTTATGATAGCGCTTAAGAAGTAGTCCAGGTACGTACCCTAAATCTTTTTTTTCATGATTGTGATTAGTTTTCCTGCTAAGCATGCTATTTTTCGAAATCACCCTAGCTCACTTAAGTATCCATGATTAACCATTTAATTGCCACGTTTCCCTCAACTTAGTCAGTAGAGACCTTTTTAGGGCTTAGAGGGGTGCTACCTCCTAGAGGTACCTTCCCAATAAGTAACTTGATCCCCGGACCAAGACTCGGGTTTTTCAAAGACATGCCTTTTTTCCAAAAATTATGGAGTCACATTTTAGGGTTTTTCTTTCTTGTTTTATTTTCCCTTTAAAATAAAAATAAAATAAGTGGCGACTCCAACTTTTTCCAAAAATTAATTTTTCACAAATAAAAAGCGAGTCTCGCCGATCGAGTGGGAACGCACGTGAAAAATGCGGGTCCACAACTGCATATCAGGAAAGGTTGGTCTAGGATAATAATTCCTAAATCTAGGTGCTTCTTGATTATGGATAATCCTCATAACTGTTTGATTAGTAGGTTCCTTAAAGATCTTGATTAATTCATCAGCTTCTGCTTCAGAACTAATATCTTCCTTAACCATATTGATTCTTCTATGAGAAGGTTGAGGTGTCTCAGGGACAATAAGGTTATCCTTAACCTTTTGGCTCATCCTATCAATGAAAGCTTGATCAATATGGGGATTCTCCTGGAATTTCTTAGAGAATTCAAAAGGCTTATTATATTTCTTAACAAACGAAGTCTTAATGTGATCTTGGGTTTCAATGATCTCCTCAACGTTGTTGAGTTGATCACCTAAAGTCTTAAGAAACATGTTAGTGTAGTTGTTTTGTTCCATGATTCTTCTAACATCTACAGCGCTAGCAGTTCCTTTATCCTCTGGCTTGGTTTTAAAAGGTGAAGCTTTAACTATGGTTCCATTAATGTTCTTTTCTATCTTAGCTTCAGGAGGGTGAATGGATTCCATAATAGTATCGTCACTGGTTTTCCATATCTTAGTTCTTGTGGATGTGTTATTGATACACTTGCTAAGGTAATCTGGATATTCCTCTTGTTTGAAGAGTTCAAACCAAATCCAATACTTAATGTTCTTCTTTTCTTGTCTTAAGTAAGTGTAGAATTCTTCTTGGTAGAGGGTTCTAGTGTCCTTAGGGACCTTGCTAAAAAACCAATCTCTCTTTTCCTTATTGACTTCAGAATAGAAGTCTTTTTCTTAAAAGATCCTTGTTAATCTCAAATTCTTGAGCATCTAGGCTTACTGTGTTAATCATCTGGGAATACGTAGGAGACATATCAGGAGATTTATCCTGATGTGATTCTTAGGTAGACTCCTTTTCCTCAGTATAAAAGGGTCTAGCCAGATTGGTGTGACTTCTGACACCTGTTAACTTGATGTTCTTGGGGTTTGTTGAAGTGGATCTTTCTTCTATCCTAGTGGTTCTTATGGGGATAAATGAACTTAAAGCTCTAGAGGGCTCATAATATGAAATTCTAAGATTGCTAGAATGACGAAAAAAGTTGGAGAAAATCAGATCTCCTCCTCTATCAGGATATTAAACAATTTGTTCAATCCTTTTAGATCTTTGCTCTAAGGCTGGGATAACATTAGCAAAATGCCAAGTATCAAGAAACTCAACCTCATTCCACATGATCCTCTTAGGGATTATGAGATTTGACTTATTTAATCAGGACATTTGAGTGGAAGAGAATAGTTTCACCCTTAGGACTGGTGCATAGTGCTCCAGATCCAACGTTTGTGGTCATGCTCTTATAGGCAAATCTGGTGATGATGGAAACATGACTGTTTCCTTCCTTGAACTTAAATCCATGGGTCTTAACATGGAGGACAATCGAATCTAAGATGTCGGCATCTCTTAATCTAACTATGAAGTTAGGGTAACGCTGGAAGTAAACAAGACCATCATTTAATCCTGCTTGGATAACTTCAACAATAAAATCTCGATAATCAAGATGTCTATTATCCCTTAAACACATGACAATAGAGGTGTTTAGACCTATTCTTGTCAAAGGCTTAGCTGCAACCTGAATCATACCAAAATGTATGAAGTTGTAGTCACGCTTATGTCTCTCTATGGATTTACTATTCAAGAGTCTTATCACTTGATCGTCTTGTTCTAAGCTTATGGACTATTCAAGAGTCTTAATGGTGTAGTCTATAAAAACTTAAAGGTTTATTTCTTATAAATTTCTTGATTAGACACCTTGGGTAACTTCCAATCATCTAAATCATTTTGGATCTCAGGATAATTGATCTCTTCACTGTTTACAGATTCTCATGATACTATAGTAAATAGTGAAGAGATCAATTATCCTAAGATCTAAAATGATTTAGATGATTGGAAGTTACCCAAGGTGTCTGATCAAGAAATTTATAAGAAATGAACCTTTAAGTTTTTTTACAGACTACACCATTAAGACTCTTGAATAGTCCATAAGTTTAGAACAAGACGATCAAGTGATAAGACTCTTGGATAGTAAATCCATAGAGAGACATAAGCGTGACTACAACTTCATACACTTTGGTGTGATTCAAGTTGCAGCTAAGCCTTTGACAAGAATACGTCTAAACACCTTTATTGTCATGTGTTTAAGGGATAATAGACATCTTGATTATCGAGATTCTATTATTGGAGTTGTCCAAGCAGGATTAAATGATGGTCCTGTTTACTTCCAGTGTTACCCTAACTTTACAGTTAGATTAAGAGATGCTGACATCTTAGATTCGGTTGTCCTCCATGTTAAGACCCATGGATTTAAGTTCAAGGAAAGAAACAATCTTGTTTCCATCATCACTAGGTTTGCCTATAAGAGCATGACCACAAGCGTTGGATTTGGAGCACTGTGCACCAGTACTAAGGGTGAAACTATTCTCTTCCACTTAGATATCTTAATTAAATAAGTTAAATTTCATAATCCCTAAGAGGATCATGTGGAATGAGGTTGAGTTTCCTAATACTTGGCCTTTTGCTAATGTTGTCCCAACCTTAGATTAAAGATCTGAAAGGATTGAACAAATTGTTCAATATCCTGATGGAGAAGGAAATCTGATTTTCTCCAACTCTTTTCGTCATTCTAGCAACCCTAGAATTTCAGATTATGAGTCCTCTAGAGCTTCAAGTTCATCTATCCCCATAAGAACCACTAGGATAGAAGAAGGATCCACTTTAGCAAACCCTAAGAACATCAAGTTAATAGGTGTCAGAAGTCACACCAATCTGGCCAGACCCTTTTAGACTGAGGAAAATAAGTTTACCCAAGAATCACATCAGGATGAATCTCCTAATATGTCTCTTACATATTCCCAGATGATAAACACAGTAAGCCTATATGTTGAGGAATTTGAGATTAACAAGGATCTTTTAAGAAAAGACTTTTATTCTGAAGTCAAAAAAAAAAAAAAAAAAAAGATTAGTTCTTTAGCAAGGTCCCTAAGGACATTAGAACCCTTTACCAAGAAGAATTCTACACTTACTAAAGACAAGAAAAGAAGAAAATTAAGTATTGGATTTGGTTTGAACTCTTCAAACAAAAGGAATATCCAAATTACCCTAGTAAGCGTATCAATAACACATCCACAAGAACTAAGATATGGAAAACCAGTGACGATACTATCATAGAATCCATTCACCCTCCTAAAGCTAATATAGAAAGAACATTAATGGAACCATAGTTAAAGCTTCACCTTTTAAAACCAAGCCAAAGGATAAAGGAATTGCTAGCATTGTAGATGTTAGAAGAATCATGGAACAAAACAACTACACTAACATGTTTCTTAAGACTCTAGGTGATCAACTCAACAGGGTTGAGGAGATCATTGAAACCCAAGATCACATTAAGACTTTGTTTGTTAAGAAAGATAATAAGCCTTTATTTAAGCCTTTTGAATTGTCTAAGAAATTCCAAAAGAATCCCTATATTGATCAAGCTTCCATTGATAGGATAAGCCAAAAGGTTAAGGATAGCCTTATTGTCCTTGAGACACCTCAACCTTCTCACAGAAGAATCAATATGATTAAGAAAGATATTAGTTTTGAAGCAGAAGCTGATGAATTAATCAAGATCTTTGAGGAACCTACTAATCAAATAGTTATGAGGATTATCCATAATCAAGAAGCACCTAGATATAGGAATTACTATCATAGACCAACCTTTCTTGATTTGCAGTATGAGGAAAGAAACCAGTACACTCAAGCTTCCTACACTAGTGGAACTATTCATGAGTGGAACATAGATGGTATGACTGAATATAACATACTCACTAAGCTTCAAGATGTGACCATGGTTAGCACAACTTATAAGTTAAACAACAGACTGTCAGATCATGTTGTAGCTTAGACAATTGTTGCTAGGTTTACAGGTCAGCTAAAAGGTTGGTGGGATAACTATCTCAGATTTGATGATCGAATTGGTATCCTAAAAGCCTATAGGATTAATGAGGAGAATGAAGTGGTTAAGGACAAAGAAGGACAAGCTATAGAGGATGCAGTTGCAACTCTAATCTATTCAATATCTAAACACTTCATTGGAGATCCTGCAAAGATTAAGGACAAGACTGCAGATCTCTTAACTAACCTTAAGTGTCCCAAGCTTCATGACTTTAGATGGTATAAAGAGGTTTTCCTAACTAAAGTCATGCTAAGATCATATTGTAATCAGTCTTTTTGGAAAGAAAAATTTATTTCAGGGTTACTTAGACTTTTCTCTGAGAGAATTAAGATCAAGATAAGGGAACGATTTAATGGTCAAATCCCTTATGATAAGCTTACTTATGGAGAAATCATAAGCATTGTCATAGTAGAAGAAATTAAATTGTGTAATGACTTTAAGCTTAAGCAATAGATGAAAAATTAACAAAAGATCTATAAGAATGAATTTGGTTCATTATATAACCAATTCAGATTTAACAAGAAAGAAACTAAGCCTCCCTCTAAGCAACATAAGAAACAAGTAAGCAAAAATTCTAGTAAAGAAAAGTTTTATCACAACAATAGAGGTACTCATGGAAACTATAGGATGAATGAAACCAAGCGTTCAAGGCATATCCAAAGAAGGATGAACAAGGAATCCCAGAAAAAGTTAGAAACCCCTCCACAGTCTAAGCCAATTTACTTTAAGTGTGGCAAGGTAGGCCACTATAAGAAAGATTGTAGGGTTAGACAAAAAATTAATAACCTGAATATCTCAGAAGACTTAAAAGATATGCTTTATGAAGTAATGTTAAACACCTTAGAATCTGAACCAAAGACTGATTCAGATAATGAAGATGATATTAATAAACTAGATAGCAATGAGGAATTCTTAAGCTAAACTTCTAGTGACCAAGAAAAATGCATTAAGGGTAATTATGATTGCCAACCTAAGACTATAAATGTCATAAGCTAGGATCAAGGACTTGTCTTAGATGTTTTAAGGAAAGTTGAAGATGAAAAAACTAAGCAAGAACTTTATGAAATCTTTAAGAGATCTGTCGGTAAGCAAGAAGTTAAGAAGACAGTAAATCCTTATAACCTTAATGAAATCTTAACAAGATTTAACCAGCAGTCTCCTAAAGACGTAACTATTAAAGATCTTCAAGAAGAAGTAAGACAGTATAAAAAAGAAATTAAGGATTTGAGACAATTCACAAGCTTAGTTTTTTCAGACCTCCAAGAACAAATCAATAGGATTATTATTCAAGGAAATCTTGTTGATAATTAGGAAAATCTTGAAGAGGTTCCAAAATCTTCATAAGCTAATGATGAAGAAGCAGATACATACTTGAATACTGTCAATAGGGTTATTTTCCAGATGTTGGAAGTCTCCCTTACTATAGTAGTCAAGAATAAATTTGTTTTTGATATTGTTGCTTTGATTGATTTAGGAGCAGCTTTGAATTGCCTACAAGGTCTTGTACCTATTCGATTTTATGAAAAAACTAAACAGACTCTTTTTGGAGCCAATGGTAAAAGACTTGCCATTAAGTATAAGTTGTCAAATGCTCACGTCTGTAACCAAGGAATTTGTATTAAGCAAACGTTCATTCTAGTTAAGGATCTTAAGGAGAAAAATCTCCTGGGAGTCCCATTTTTGAGCTCTATCTATCCTATGTGGGTAGATGACCAAGGTATAAGGACAAAGCTCTTAGATAAGGAAATTCTTTTTTAATTTGCCAACCCACCTGATGAGAGGAACATAAACACCTTAAGAGAACAGGTGATTCAAGCTAAGGAAAATGATGTTAATCTCTTAAAATAGGAGATTAATCTTGTTAGAATAGAAGAACAACTGAAAGTTAAGAAAACTCAAGTTGCGATAGAAAAATTTAAGAATAAGATTGTTGGAGAAGTTTGCTCTAACATTCCTAATGCGTTTTGGCACAGGAAACAACACGAGGTAGAATTACCTTATGAACCAGACTTTAGTGAGAAAAATATTCCCACTAAAGCAAGACCTATCCAGATGAACAAAGAGTTGCTAAATTATTGTGAATAGGAGATCCAGGATCTTCTTGACGAGAAGTTGATAAGGAAGTCTAAGTCCCCTTAGAGTTGTTCAACCTTCTATGTTCAGAAACAAACTGAATTAGAAAGAGGAAAACCTAGACTAGTCATCAACTACAAGCCTCTTAATGAAGCATTAAGATGGATTAGGTACCCTATTCCAAATAAAAAAACCCTCCTTCAGAGGTTAGTTACAACTAAAGTTTTTTCTAAGTTCGACATGAAATCAGGATTTTGGCATATCCAGAATGCAGAGAAAGATAGATATAAGACAACCTTTGCGGTTCCCTTTGGATATTATGAATGGTGTGTAATGTTCTTTGGTCTCAAGAACATTATTAACGTTTTGATATACTTTATTGTCAAAACAGTTAATTATAAAGTTAAGACCCTACCATGTTTAACCTTAACTAATCCAGAAACCTTTAGGATTGTTGAGACAGATGCCTTAGACATAGGTTATGGTGGGATTCTTAAGCAAAGAGTTGATAACCAAGAGAAGTTGGTTAGGTATACTTCAGGAAATAATGCCCAACTCAACTACAACACCATTAAAAAGGAGATTTTAAGCATTGTTTTATGCATTTCAAAATTTCAAGAAGATCTTTTGAACCAAGAGTTTTTATTAAGAGTTGATTGCAAATATGCAAAATCAGTTTTACAAAAAGATATTAAGAATATAGATCCTAAGCATATTTTTGCTAGATGGTAAGCTATTTTAGGCAATTTTGATTCTCAAATTGAGTATATTAAAGGAGAAAATAACTCAATCCTTGATTTCTTAACTCGTGAATTTTGCAAGATTCACAAGATTATGACCCCTAAAAAGAATACCCAAGCTCCTAAACCACCAGAATCGCAGTCTTCTAAAACCAGTAAAGAACCTTCTCCCCATAAAATGCTTTAGAGTCAACAAGTTGAACTTGAAGAAGAAGCAAGGCTTCATTCTTCTGACCATATGCCTAATAAGATGTTGTCCTTGTATTATGATCCTTCGAATCCCTCTAAACCAGTCAAGGCTACTCAATTCCCAACTATTACAAGGTCTTAGACCTTTAAGCAAGTCACTAAAGCTAATACCTCTCAAAAGGAATTAGCATCAAGCTCGTCTTTTTCAAATAAGCAAATTGTGGTGGCTGTCAACCCCACACCTCTTTCAGCAAAATCAAGATATTGGCAAAAAGATTTTAATCAACCTCTTTTGGTCATTGAAAGAGAGTTTTTCTCTAAAAACCCCAGAGAGATTGCAACAAAAGCTTTTCATGAAAACTTTCATTATCCCTTTGATAATCTTTTAAAAACAAGAGAATTTTATGAAGCAATCCTTGTGGAAACTGGCTCTATTAAGATCAAGCACAATGCTGATAAATACAGCAACTCGGATTTGACATTTTCCACCTGCCATATTTTTAAAATTCTTACAGTTAAGTAGTGGGGTGGAAATCCCAATTTCTCAAGAGAAATCTCTAAGCCTTCAAAACCCAGATTATTCAACTATTGGGACTACCAGAGAGCATGGTTCAATGCTTTCCTGATCCAAAACAAGGACTTCCATCATTCATGGATGTTCTACTTCCCATCTAAGCATCAACTTCCTTTTTTTCCATTTTAGTTCCACAATTGGTGGACTTATTTTGATCCGACCATTAAGATTCTCCCGAAACCCATCTTCGATGGCTTTGAGCTATTCAATTAGTTTTTTTGTCACCCCTAGAGAACTTTCGGCTTTTCCCCATTTACTATTCTTTTTTAGTGAATTTGGCCTAACTTGGATAGTTCAGTGGGACTATATCATTATTACAGATGAATCAATGGATTTTCCAGCACTTGGAAGGACTTTCAAAACTAAATGGTGGGACGCCCTAAAAAATGATGCCTCATTGCAAGCAGTAAAACAATATTTTCTTAAGCATCCTACAAAAGCTTCAGCTTCTGATGATATGTCACAGTTTCTTCTTAAAAAACAGCAGCTCCAAGCTATGTTAGCAGTAGCAAAGACACCTCAAGAATTTCAAAAAATCCTTGAAAAAAGTAGCTCAAGCTTTTCCTAAGAAGACTTTTATGCTGAATCAGATGATTCTACAACAAATTACCTTCTGGATAATGAAGACGGTTGTGAGGGTATCCTTCATCCCATAAGAAAATCAAAATAAGCTCTTGGGATCAAGCATTCATGACCCTCCACTGACAAAATTGTTTTCCACCGACAAGATTTAAGCATTCTTTAGCACCGAAAGTACTTTTTCTCAAACATGTGAATCTGCAGTTCATAAACAGCCTGTCAAGACAGCTTTTCTTCGCTGAAAGAAAGATTCGTCTGCCATAAAGTCAAGATTGTTATAGTAAAAGTCAAATTTACTATTCACTATTCACTCATGGATGATTACTATTCACAATAGAAGTCAAAAAGCACTTAGTAACCTGTCGACTACTTTGTACTATTTAAGATTCCTATTTCAAACTATTTAAGGAGGCTTGATCCTCAGTTGTAAACATGATTCATTTTACATTTTCCCTCTTCTCTATCTTAAGCTCTCCCTTCTCTCTTCTTTATCTCTCATCATGTAAGCCTTCAAAGCCCAAAGCTTTCCTATCCCTACCATTGTAAGATATTTCATTCCTTGTTTCTCCTAATATATATATCGATAGATAAAAGTAAGGTATATGTACAAGTAGGGTTATGATCCTCGGTTTAAATGGAATATATTGTTATTCTACTCATATCCCATCATTGAGTTAAACTTAAGTCCTCTATATTAAACTGAAAACCCCATTGTTATACTCTAATGGATGCATGTATGTCTTCCTATTAATTTTTTTTGATGATTTAACATGAGATGTGAAAAAAAATTGATCATTTATCAATTTTCCAACGATGGGTGGTAATGTTTTTGCGCGTGTCTTCTCCTCTAAAGCTGAGGAAGACATCATGCTTGCTTGCATTGAAAAGAAAAAGTTGCTACATCCATTGTGGAGAAGTAGAGAGATGAATAGATTTGAGTTACCACTCCAAATTACCTGTAGTGAAAAGTGCTTCAAGTGATTAATATAGTTCTGAAAATGAGAATAAGAAGCAAAAGATTGAACCAGCAGATCTAAGAATTACAGATGTTGGTGAGAAATCCAAGCCATGCCTCACTTCCACTAAATAAGAGATTGGAGTGGACTTGCTGAAGACCTGTACTTCTGCATAAAGCAAATAAAGGGGTCCACTTCTTCTGCAAATTGGTCCTGGAAGCATGTTAAAGGATAAATGAAAGAAAATGCAACTATGTGAATGATAGAAGCCGCAAGACAAGACACCGTAAAGATAGTCATGTGATGTGTGAAAAGGAGAAAACAACGGTAAGAGAAGCCCGTAAGGGAATTCCATCCCTTTCCTTGCTCTTTTTTCTTATGTACTATCTAGGCTCATGGATTTCCATTCAATTGGTTCTCTTCTATATAGTCAACAAACGCGATGTGTTTAATAAGCAAATTGTTATTAATCAAAATCTCTTATAAATCCTCTATTTTTTTTTTATATAAATACAAATTCTTTACATGTAAGTTTTAAAAAAGAATGTTATGATTTACAAATTAAGAGTTATTTTATCATTTTTAATCAAATAACCCTTTTAAAAAAATAATTTTAAACAAAAAATTAATGAAATTATATAAATTTCAGTATTGTTAAAAGAAATATTTAAGGAAATGCATAGAATCAAACAGATAAGAAAACATTCATCCTATATTTTCACAAATCTAGAGAAATCAAAGAAATCAAATATTAACAATATTTGATTTTTATAATATTTAGAAATGAAAAATTAATAATATTTAATCCTCACAAAATATGAAAATATTTTATTCTCACGATATTTGAAAATTAACTATTAACAATACTTGGTGCTCTTCCTTTTAGGATATTTTCTAATATGTTAAAATATTATATTTTTGACATTTTTATGTATATACACAAAAGGATATCTATAAAGTTTGTAAGTAGAAATCCGTTGTAGGTGCAAGTTAATTTCTCATTTTAAAATTTATTAATAAATTTATATATTTATATTTTAAATTTTTGCTATGGATTTTAAAATTTGTGATGGATATAAATGAGTTTTTGGAATTATATAAATGAAGTGGGGAACTTAGTATTGGTTCTTTTCTCTCTACTGCTCGGTTTGAAGAAGAGAAAAAGCTGAAAAAGAAAATTAATTTTATTCAAAGAACTTAATATTCAAATAGATTTTCAAATATTAAAGTCTATAAAATATTATTTTTATTTTATTTTTTTGCATAAAATTGGCAAGTTCAATTAGTCTGGTATGACATTGCAAGACAATAATGTGGGGAGAAGCAAACCCACAAAGCCAATAGGTCAACAAAGCACTTCTTTTCTACTTGACTTGTAACACATTACACACGGCTTCATCTTGTTCTTCTACTATTCAACTCTCTTTCCTCGCTACAAGCAGATCCAGGATTTTCTTAGTTACCTAAAATATTTGAAGTTTTGTTGTGAGACATCTGCTGCATCAGATCGTGTTTAGTTATTATCATTGCTCATCTTCTGATTCAGATCTCACAGCTGTATTCTCAATTTTGCAATTAATTAAGCAAATTTAGCTTCATTATTCAATTGTGGTGGTTGATATATACCTTCGTTTTTGGAATTTATATAAATGAATTTTTGAATTTTTTCTTTCCTGCAGGATAATTTACAAGTCAGAACTCATATCTCATACTTTAGTTCAGATCTCTCTACTGCTCGGTAATGGCTGCTGCTTCTTCTTATTCTTCTTCTTTCCAACGGAGCTATGATGTGTTCCTGAGCTTTAGAGGAGAAGACACCCGCAATAACTTCACTGCCCATCTCTATGACGTCTTGTGCCGAAAAGGAATCAACACTTTCATTGATAATTGCAAGCTTGAGAGAGGGCAAGTCATATCTCCTGCCCTTGTTGCAGCTATTCAAAACTCCATGTTTTCTATCATTGTTTTGTCCCAAAATTATGCATCCTCTAAGTGGTGTTTGGAGGAGCTGGTGAAGATAGTAGAGTGCAGGAAAAGCAGGGATCAGAGGGTTGTTCCAATTTTCTACAACGTGGATCCATCCGATGTGAGAAATCACAGAGGAAATTTTGGAGAAGCCTTGGCTAAACATGAAGAAAACTTGGAGAATAGAGAGAGGGTGCCGATTTGGAGGGAGGCTCTCACTCAAGTTGCAAATTTATCTGGTTGGGATTCAAGGAATAAGTAATTATCTAAAGCTTCTTTCACTCTCATTTTATTTTTAGTTTTTGATATTTCTAATTTCAATGATCTTGCTAATTTATCCATTATTTATTACAGCACAAAGGATATAAGAATGTATACACCACGTTGACACTACCTGATTAAATTAAAGGACTGGGTTCATAGGATTTAGAAATATTTTGACTTCAATATAAGATACCAACTATATCTTGACACATCTCCTATTTTCTTTATTTGTATTATCTTTTTAGGGATGGCTAGACTTATTATGTGTTCATGCTTCAAATATGGCAGGAATGAACCTCTACTTATCAAGGAAATTGTTAAGGATATTTTGAATAAATTGATAATTATGCGCAGCAGTGATAATGAGAATTTGGTTGGAATGGATGCCCGCATACAAGAAATGGAAATGCTATTATCCTTGGAGTCAGATGATGTTAGGATGGTAGGAATTTGGGGCATGGGCGGAATAGGGAAAACAACCCTTGTCAAAGCTATTTATAGCCGATTCTGCTATGATTTTGAAGGTTGCTCCTTTCTTGAAAATGTTGCAGAGAATTACAAAATGAATCGTGATTTAATCAGGTTGCAAAAGAAACTTCTTTCTCATCTATTGCAGGAAGAAAATCTAAATATGGAAGGACTCACATCTATAAAGGAAAGATTGCAGTCAAAAAAGGTTCTTATTATTCTTGATAATGTGAATGATCTAACAATATTGGATTTCTTAGTCGGAAATCAGAATTGGTTCGGTCAAGGAAGTAGAATTGTCATAACGACCAGGGATAAACGTTTGTTATTGTCGCATAAAGTCTATCCTTATGAGGTTCCCAAATTCAGTGGTGATGAAGCTCTTGAGTTCCTTACACATTATTCATTAAAACATGAACTTGATAGAGATGATTTCAAGGAGCTTTCAAGAGCTCTAATGTGCTATGCTCAAGGCCTTCCATTGGCTCTTAAGGTTTTGGGTTCTTTTTTATTTAGCATGACCAAAGAAGAATGGAGAAATCAATTAGACAAATTGAAAAGTACTCCTGATATGAAAATTTATGAAGTACTTAAAATAAGTTATGATGGGTTAGATGATAAGGAGAAGAATATATTTTTGGATATTGCATGTTTCTTTAAAGGAGAGGATAAAGAATATGTAGTAGAAATACTAGATGGTTGCGGATTCTTCTCACTTAGTGGAATACGAGCTCTTATTGATAAGTCACTCATAACTATTTCTTCAAATAAGTTGATGATGCATGACTTAATAGAAGAAATGGGTAGGGAAATTGTTCGTGAACAATCCCTTGAAGATCCTGGTAAACGCAGTAGATTATGGTTCCCTGAAGATATCTATGATGTATTGAAAAAAAATATGGTAAGAGCAAAAAATATGATATTTATTTTATGCAGTTCAAATTTAGATTAGAAATCAAGAATTATTTTGCTTTAAATGTTTATATGTTGATAAATTTTAGTAAGCTTTTATGCAATATGCATGCTTTTCAGTTACTCTATTTCTTAGCTTGTAGGCAACTGAAAATATTGAAGGTATATTCCTCAACTTGTCTCATTTGGAAGAGATGCTAGACTTTACCACTCAAGCCCTTGCAAGGATGAATAGACTTAGATTGCTTAAAGTCTATAAATCTAAAAATATTTCAAGAAACTTCAACGATACCTCCAATATGAAGAATTGCAAAGTGAACTTTTCCAAGGACTTTAAATTTTGTTACCATGATTTGAGGTGTCTATATTTGTATGGATACTCTTTCAAATCATTGCCCAATGACTTCAATCCAAAGAATCTTGTTGAGCTTAGCATGCCTTATAGTCGTATTAAACAACTTTGGAAAGGAATCAAGGTAAAGTTATGATCTATTCATGTTATTTTCTTTAGAGAGTATGGAATGTTTACGAAAGCTAAATTTAAAGCCAACTTTCTTTCATGGCAGGTTCTTGGAAAATTGAAATTCATGGATCTCAGTCACTCCAAGTACTTAATAGAAACTCCAAATTTCTCGGGAGTCACCAACCTCAAACGGTTAGTTTTGGAAGGATGTGTGTCTTTACGTAAGGTTCACGCATCACTTGGAGATTTGAAGAATCTCAGTTTCTTGAGTTTGAAAAATTGTGAAAAGCTCAAAAGTCTACCAATGAGCATGTGTGGTTTGAAATCCCTGGAAACATTTATTCTTTCTGGTTGTTCACAACTTGAAGAATTTCCTAAGAACTTTGGGAACCTAGAAATGTTGAAAGAACTTCATGCCGATGGAACTGCTGTAAGAGTACTACCCTTCTCTTTTTCGTTCTTGAGAAACCTTGAAATATTATCCTTTGAGGGGTGTAAAAGGCCACCATCTACCTCATGGTTGTTGCCAGGAAGAAGTTTAAGTTCTAGCAGTTTCATATTGCATCATTTACCAGGTTTATGCTCTTTAACAAGGTTAAACCTAAGTTATTGTAATGTATCAGATGAAACAAACCTGAGTAGTATTTGCCTCTTATCTTCATTGGAAGTGTTAGATCTATGTGGGAACAACTTTGTAACTTTGCCAAACTTCAGGGGACTTTCTAACTTAGAAGCTCTGCGGTTGGACAAGTGTAAAAGACTGAAAGTACTGCCAGAACTTCCTTCAAACATATATCTTTTATCTGCACAAGATTGCATATCATTCAAAAATGCCTCAAAACATGAACTTCAGTTAGTACTTCCAACCACAAAGTGGCCAAAGAGAACTTCCAGGGTGAGTAGTTCTCTCTATATACCATATATCACAATTTTAATTATAAATTAAAAGAAAGGTTTTGCAATGGAGTTTTCTGTTTTATTTTTAAAAATTCTTGAGGTCTTGTTATATAAAATGAAAATTGTATTCAAATAAAAGTTAATTAAGTTTGATTTGTGATAGTGTAAATTAAATGTCGAATGAATGAAGACTGCTAAGAAGCAGTTTCTGTCTCTCTAACATCCAAATAATTTTGATTCTACAGCATGGTTTGGGTAAATTACTGGAGCTTGTTTCTACCTACTACGCGCAAAGTAATCCGGATTTTTCAGTATGGCGTGCCTTCCTCGATTTTTCAGCAAGGTACGTTACTAAAAAAATTACAATCTGGAATAATAAGGCAAGTGTAGGGTTAGATGACGAGAGGCTGCTTTATATAACACTTTCCTCCTTCAGCGGTCAGGATGATGGACCTCCCATAAATTGGCGTGAATCGACTCGCATCAGAGTAACACAGCAAACCGAAAACTTCTGGCTCAGGTACCATTCTCCAGGTGAGAGGTGTGGGTTTCCTCTACTGTACAGTATTGATCCAGACATGAATCCCCCCCGATGATCCCATTCAGCGGTATCTCGTCTCCTCCTCCTCCTCCTCCTCCAAAAAAGTTAACAGTCGTCCTCAAAGAATCCAATGAGGAGGAGGAATCCACTGGAAGTGAGTGGTCCAATGTTGATGGCTCAGAATCAGACAACTCTGATTACCATACTGCAACTGACTGCTCAGAGGATCACTCTGAATCAGAGAAGCGACCACAGAAACGCTTGAAATGCAGGCATGATGAGGACAGCCCTTGATGACCGGAGAAACAGACGGACAATTGCTTGGTATGCACCCAAATCTTCCCATAACATCATCTCTTGGTGGGTGGTGTGTTTCTCTTCTGCTTTTCCTTCTTAATCTGATTTTTAGTTATTTAGCTTGTGTAGATGTCTTAAGATGAGTTACAACTGTTTACACCAGGAATTAAAATATCCCCTAACACTGTTTGAAATTAGATTACCCTCACATGAACAAGTGATATTTTCTTGCACACGGTTGCGTATCACTAGAATCATTTGTATATGCATTGTCAATTACTAAGCACAGATCCCCAGGTCACTCTATGGGTTGATCATCTTCAGTGGATATGTCAATGCCTCCATATTGATTTAATACTAACTTTGTTTTCATGTGTTGTTTTTGCAGTGGGAGACCTGTTAATATAAGTTGCGAATTGAAGTCAGAATGATCTCCATCCCTATAATGCAAATTGATGGGGGGGATTATTCTAGTGAAGGTGGTGCTCTACAGCTCTAGTGAAGGAGTAGAAGCAGAGGAGAGAAAAGCTCTTGTAGCAGCAACTACTGTTTTTAGATTGCTTTTTTCCTTCATTTCTAGAAATGGGATGACTAGGTAAATTAAAGGACTACTTGATTCCTCAATTCAAACAATTATCACAATTAACTTTTTCCCTTTTTCTTTTTTAATGCATGTCTAAACCTCACCCTGTAATTGTTTTTCTATTTCTTTTTTCAATTTCACATGTTGTTGCTAGTGATGTTTAAGAATGATTGAACCCAGAATTTTGGGATTGTCAAAAAATAAAAAAAAGGCTAGAAAAACGTGGCAGTCGGAGGTGGTATTGGATGACCAGACAAAAAGTTGAAATTGAGGTATATTTACCACGCTTGAGTGGCATATTTTTCAAAACCACAAAAGATATTATCAAGAATGGAAGGATTATCCAGAATTTACAGTAGTGAAATTTATAGTCTTTCCTTTTTTCATGATATGAATCTCCATATCCATCAATATGCCCCATGTTTTGTTCTTGATGAAAAGTTTTGAGGGAAAAAATTATAGAAAAAAATAAATAAAAAAGAAAAAATATAAGGCCTTGTTTGTTTAGACTTTCTTTTAATTTTATTTTTAAAGAAAATAGAAATTTGGATAAAAAATATATATTTGAATAGTTTTTTTTTTTTTTTTAATTTTGTATAAAACTGAGTTCACAAAATACAAAAAATGAAAATACCAATTTGATGTTTTCAAAAATTTCTTAAAAAATGTAAAAACTATATTTTAAAAAAACTTAAAAATGAAAAAAAAATCATATAAAATCTTATAGGACCTACAAATATAAAATGGAATATGATAATGCAATTCATATGAGAAAAATATTATTTCAAATATGTTTGAAGTAAAATATTATCCATAAAAGTATGGTGTAAATATGTTGTTTGTTTGTTGAATAATGGATAGTTATAAGTGGATAGATTTTATATTAGAATAATTTATTTGATTAATGGTAAGTATATTAGAATATTTTACTAAAACAATTGAAAATGAAAAAAAAAGTAGAAAATAAAAATAATAATAAAAAAATGCAATATAATAATAACAATATATATTATATGCATAATTTAGGTCATATCACAATCTATACATTATAAAAAAACTAGTAATGTTATGCTTCTAAATAATATCTAATACAATGACAAATGTGTTAATTTTTTCTTAATATGGTCATGTAGCTTATTTTATAATCAATTATATTTTATTTAATTTAAAAGATAATTGTAGTGGACTTATTTTATTATTAAATATCTTTTATTTAATTTAAAAGATAACTATGGTTAATGATATTAAGTACTGAAATCTTATTAGTAAATTGAAGATATATTTTCTAAATAACCATTCAAGTCGTTGGAACATGAAATAAACCCTAATTAGATTTCATCCTTTCTCTATCCAATATTGATATCCATTAAGAAACATATGTCAAACTAAAGGGGTCAAGAGAGAAAAACCAAGTTTTCTCTAATTTGTTCTTCTGTACAAAGAATTTCTCTTCAAGATCAATCTTATGGATCAAGGTATATTTTTTTATTATTTATTTTAACGGTGAAAAATCACGAAGTTTTAAGATTTGGGAATTAGGGTTATGATTGTTTTGCATAAGTTAAAGAAACCCTAACATGTGGTATCAGAGCATATGGTTTACAAACTTGTGATTTTCCTTTAAAGATTATTTTATGTTTCTCTCTTATGGTATCAAATCTTTTAATGAGAAAATTAAATTTGTTGATATTTTTCTTAATGAACTGGTTGTATGTTGTCTTTCGAATAATTGACTATTCAATAATTATTATAGACGTGATTTTTTTATACATTATTATACATTATTATTTATTGTTTTTGAAGTTTGTTTCAAATCCTCCTTTTGATTTCCTAATGCATATTTGTTTATAAAATCCTTAAGAGATTTGATTGATATATAATACACCGATATATTATGTGAATGAGTTTTCCTTTTGTCATAAAACTTTGCTTTGTTAGAGATTATATGAATAATTTACCATATGTAGTTTGTTAATAAGCATAACAATTGACTATATATGTATATATATATTGTGAAACCAAGGTTTGGTTAATCATGATTTTGATGATAACAAAACAAGGTTTAGAACTAATGATCATATTTCAAGTGTGATTAGGCAAGACAACTTCCAAAGTGGCAATCCAAAGACAAATCAAGCCAAGGAGAAATCATGAAGAAGAAGACCACCTCAAAGAGAAGAGTTTTTCAAGACCAAAGCTTCTTAGGATCTCTATGTAAGGTTGTTGGTGCACTACGATTTCCATGCATTATTTTCCTTACTTATGCACCTAAATCATCCAAGGGTTATTTTGTTTTAAATATTTTTAAAATTGGATGATTTCATGTTTTCAACTAAAACCTTGTTTCAAATATTGTTTCAAACTTGTTTAAAAGGTTTTAAGTTGAAAAAGTTGGTTTTTGAGCCAAAAACGGCTAAATCAGCTAAATCGGGTAAACCGGATGAACAGTAACCGGTCGACCCCTAGCTCAACCAGTTGAGGGGTATGAACAGTACCGGTTGAGGTATAAACAGTAACCGGTTGACCCATGAATAGTACCCGATCGATCGGTACAAAAATTTCTCTCTCTTCCAGAATGCTTGTTCAACCGGTCAAGGTTGAACCTCAACCGGTTGAGGTCCGGTCGAGGTCCAACGGTCACCTGCCAACATTTAATGCTAACGGCTAGTCAACCGGTCGACCCCTAACTCGACCGGACGAACCCCCAAACGGCTAGTTTGGTTTTTCTCTTCTATAAAAAGACTCCAATCTTCATTGTTTAAATAGCTTAACCTTTCCAAACATCTCTTAAATATATTTGAGCCTTAGAAGAGTGTTTTTTAGTACACCATTATTCTAAAACTTGCATATCTTTAGTGCACCATCCAATCCTAGTTTCTCTTGTATCATTTAAGCTTAAAGTTCTATTACTAAAATTTTGTGAGATCTTTATTTGTAAACCATTGAGAGAAAGTTTCTCAAGTGTGTGATATCACTTGAAGGGTTGTTCAAGAGTGGGATATCACTTGAGAAGTGTAAAGGGTGCTTGGAGCCAAAAGTCCAAGAGGGTGAATTGGAACCATAATCCAATTGTATTGCTTGAAGGCTTGGTTTGGAAGCCTTGAATTAGTGGAACCTCAAGCTTGGGATTGAAGATAAAGGAGAGTGGATGTAGGCTGGGTTGCGCCGAACCATTATAAATCTTGTGTTTGCATTCTCTCTTCTCTACTCTTTTAAATTATATGCAATTGTCATTCTATTGTTTATTATATACTTGCATATAATTGTCTCTTATTTTTACATAGTTTATATTTGTGAAAAAAAGACCCTCCCCCCATTCCCCCCCCCCCCCCCTTTTAGGGTGATTACCATAGGTTGGATTAACCTAAAATTCCTAACATATATATATATAATACACAAATATATTATGTGAATGAGTTTTCTTTTTTTTTTTTTCATAAAACTTTGCTTTATTAGAGATTATATGAATAATTTACCATATGTAGTTTGTAAATAAGCATAACAATTGAATATATATATATATATATATATATATATATATATATATATATAT
>JAJJMJ010012097.1:0-15492 GCA_022059055.1 Vitis cinerea | reverse complement strand
AGAAGCCTCACCCATGTCTTTCATTTCAAATTGATATTTTAACCAATCTTTTATTTCATTCATCATTTTCAAGTTATTGGAAGCTAATAAAATATCATCAACATAAAATGATAAAATCATAAAACTACTCCTACTATTTTTCATATAAACATAATGATCGAAGTTATTTGAAACAAATCCAAATAAAATTAAAGTATCATGAAACTTATCATATCATTATCTAAACAATTGTTTCAGTCCATACAAAGATCTATTTAATTTATATACATTTTTCTTTTTCATTTAGATTTTTATATCCTTCAACTTGTCTCATATATATATATATATATATATATATTTCTTCTTTTAATTCACTATGTAATAATACTATTTTTACATCTATTTGGTGTAATTGTAGATCTAAGTGTGCAACTATGGTCATTATAATTCTTATATAAGTAATTTAGTAATTGGTAAATAAATTTCTTCATAATCTATGCCCTCTTTTTGGGTGAAACTTTTTGGGCCCTTGCTTTTTCTGTACATCATTCCTTTAGCTTTTGTATCTCTTTCTTTTAGCCACTCTAGCAAAAAAAAGGTGTGCCTAGATAGTTTTCGAGCAAAATTCTCTGGCAATTAAGTTTGTATTTTTTATTTTGTGTGCTATTTTAATTGAAAGAAAAAAGTTTACCCCTTTTACCTTATACGGAGGGGTTTTTTGTAACCCTTAAGACCATTCATGGGTTTTTAAATGCATAATGTTATCCTATTAATTATAACAATTATTGGGTATGAATGTTTCTGGTTGTTACACTTTCCTTACTTTAGACTACCTACCTGGACATCCTTTGTCTGCTCAGGTGGCGTGTGTACTTGGATAGACCTTACCTAAACAATTTAGCTTGGTTTGCTAGTTCGGGAGTGGCTTTCCTAGGGAATATTCGGCTCCTCCCATAATTTATATAAGCTTGGGATTATAACTCTTAGTGTCTTTTGTGGAGTCTTTATTCTGGCATTGAATGCATAATGGTGGCATATTAATTCATGCACTTGTAATGACTAAGTGTTATATGTTAATGCACACTTTACTTAAACAAACATTTGATGATGATCAACTCATAGTTTGCTCGGACTCAATTTGTCCAAATATAGTTTGTATGGGCACATTTTGTCTGGACATAGTTTGTCTGAGCACATTTTGTTCGAACATGGTATGTTCAGACATGGTCTGTTTGACCATTGTCAATCCAAACTTATCTTGGATAGTTTTATACGTTTTCTTGGCTGAACATAGTTTGACCAAACATCCATGCCTGGAAATGCTCTGATCCCCCACAATTGCCCCCATTTTCTTGGTCGAGCTTGATGAAGCGAAGAGAGTTAGGTAGGAGAAGAAATATCTTGTGTGGTTTCATTGTATCTAAGCTTAAAAATGCTCCATTCCTCCACAATTGCCCATTTTCTTGGTTGGGCTTGATGGAGCTAAGAGAGTCAGGCAAGAAAAGAAATATTTTGTGTCATTAATTTGAGTGAGCTCTATGGCTTTAGGTGAGTTCAATGGCCTTAAGTGGGCTTTATGGCCTTTTGTTTGGATGCTTTATGTTCGGGTGAAGTATGTTTGTCTAGACTATCTCTTTTCACCCTTGAGTGGGCTCCATGGCCTGCTATTTGGATGCTTTATGTTTGGGTGAAGTATGTCTGTTTAGACTAGCTCTTTTCACCCTTGAGTGGGCTCCATGGCCTTCAATGGGGTCTATGGCCTTGTGTAGGCAATGTGGCCTTAAGAGGGCATTGTGGCCTTATGTGGGCACTTTAGCCTTAAGTGGGCACTTAGCTTTAAGTGAGCGTTTAGCCTTGTTGAGCATTTCACCTTGATGTATATGCATGACAATTTGAGTCACCACTAATTTAATGTCATTGGATAGAGTTGTATATTACATATGATATAACTATTGATGAAAGTTGCTTTGTTATACAGTCTGGTTGTATAATGGATGATAATGTCAAATATGTAGTTGTCAATAAAGTGATCATATTTCAATGTAGTGTTTGTGTATACATATTTGTTGTGAACAAGTAAATTATTAAACAAACACGGGTAGGTTAGTGTAATCGTTTACATAAGAGTATGCATATAATATCAGCATATGTACATGAATTAAGGTAAATAACTCAAGTTTTCTTGCATTACTAAAATAAATATAATAATTAAATCATACTACTATGTTACTATTTCTATATGTGAATTGCGTAATCATAGCGTATAACTATAAAAGCTATGATTAATCACACTTCAAACAGTACGCTAGTTTTGATAATTAATATAGTTACAGGAGGGATCATGTGAAGATATACAACCGACTACAAATAATTGAGGGAAGGTTTGAAGATCATCCTCTTCACTTCATGTTCATATAACTATGGTCATAACTAAGACTTAATGATGGAATGTGACATATCATTCATAGATTCAAATCCTAAAATGCCTAAATATGCTTTTAGTTAGGTGGAATTAAACTCCACTAACTTGAATATAAAGCTGAACTTGACCTCTTATGGGTTAAAGAAAAGAGGAGGTCAAGTCAATTAGGAAAAGAAAATATTAATAAATCAAAAGTCTAATGGACCGTAATATAAATATGCAACCACATATAATTCAACCAACTTACTAGACTTGACAAGATATTAAGCAACAAAATATAATTGCTATCAATGATAGGATGGTCTTAGAAATTTTAATGTGTTTTTTTTTTGTAATTTTTTTTAATGATAAAAAAGAATGAAATATGTAGTCATGCATATTCTCAACTATTTCAAATGAGGAAAAAGAATTTAACATGGGCATTATGGGCTATTTTTTCATTTATTATTCCCTTTACAAAAGATTAAAATTTTGAACTTTTATTTATTTATTAAAAATAGAAAAATTCTCAATTGAAATAATAGTTTTTGGACTTTCAATCTTTGGGAAAAATTCTCAATTGAAATAACAGTTTTTGGACTTTCAATTACTGCTCTTCTATAAGACACTACAAATTCTATAGGGAAGTTTAATAGGCCTTTGTTTCTTTGCTGCACGGAGCAAACCAGACCTTTGTTTTCTATTGCGGCCATTTTGTTAATTTAATATAAACATACAAGGCTCCACACATTATTCTATGCATATGTGCCTTGCCCAATGTCATCTCTCTCTTATATTTTTATCTTTATTTCTAAAAAATTATTGTGGCACAAGAGACATATAGTTGACCTTTGTAAAGTAAAAATCAATTATCACTCTCCTACAAGAAGATATAACTTCTTTATCTTTCTCATACATGCCCAATTTTACCCCACAACTGGCATTGTGGCGTCTAATGTTGCCTACCACTTCTTCCATTTCCTTGATTTTGTCTGCTTGAAGTAGGATTGAAATTTCCACTTCTTCCATTTCCTTGATTTTGTTTGCTTGAAGTAGGATTGAAATTTTGAGATCTGTAATTACCTTGTCTAGTAAAAGTGCATTGAAAACCACCTTGTCCTCCATTAAACCTTTTATGGGACTGTTGATTGTTAGAAATCTTTGCCATATTCACTTGATTGGTAGAATCAAGCTCCTTAGAATGTTTTTCAATTCTGCTTTCTTATGCTAGCAACAATGATTCAGTCTCTACGACTCTATACAAATCATTTCTTGAATTCATTGAAACAACAAATGTATTGTACTCAGAAGACAATCCATCAAAGATTGCATCTATATGATCTTTGGTTGCAATAACATGTCCAACAAAAGCTAGCTAATCGATTAGAGATTTAATCTTTAACAAATAATCATTTATCGATAGATCACCCTTCTCTGTATTCTGGAGCCTAGTCTTGAACTGAGATATCTTAGCTTTGGTTTGTGAGGCAAAGAACACCTCAAGAGTTTTCCAGATCTGGCATGAAGTTTTACATCCAACCATTTGTGTGAGCATCACTTCTATCATTGAAGAGAGTAGCCATGAAAAGAGCAACTAATCTTGTTGTTCCTAATCAAGATACTTTGGATTGATCTTCTTTTAAACATGATCTCCAGCCGTAAGGAACCCTTTTGGTGGATCTTCTTTTTCCATAATAGATTTTTGTAGTTTGTGACCTCGTATTACAACTCCAACTTGCTATTTCTAGAGAAGAAAATTGCTATCATCTAATTTGATTGACAAATACAACTAGAATAAATTTCTCCATGGAAGGAGAGCTCTATAACGAAGAAGAAAATGAATTTTCTCTAGCCATTTAGAACAACTTTGATACCATATCAGAATTGATAAAATGTGTATTTCTTGCTAATAAGAAAATAGAGTTCACAACTTAAGTAACCCTCTCTGTATCTAACTACTTCTAACAATGTGTAACTAACAGGTAACAACTAACAATAACATGTTATTTGTTCACAACCTATTATCTCTTCACATATATAAATGAAGGAATGAATGAATGCATGAACGAAGACAAGCTAAAATTAGTTTCACCTAAAAATGTTTTATCAAAAATGGAGAAAGAATTTGAATAAAAGATAATTTATTGAAAGTAATTATAATGATTTATGTATTCAACCATAGATGAAGTAATGCATATGACGGGATTTGCTAAAAGTACAACAATGGTTACAACCAATGCATTAAATTTAGAAGGACAATGAAACATTATGATATATTTTACCATCCAACTCTTCCATTCATTTGTCATTTTTGCAAACCTTTCAACCTCTCTATTCAAAAGGGTTTAAAGAATGGTTCAAATGAAATAAAATTGTGATTCCTTCTTTCTTTCATACATTTACTTTCTTCCAAACTAAAAATTCATTCATCTTATTTCCTTCTTAGTTTTCCATTATTTATAATTTAATTATGACGTCCTTCAAAAATTCCATGATACATTATACTATTACCAATGTCATTAATTTTATTATTTACGATTCATTTTCTTATAACACAAAACAAGTTTACTTTGTTCATTGTTAATTGCTTTTCACTTATAGTTCTTATCAAAATGTTTATTTTTTTGGCTAAATTTTCATGACTTTGTGTTTTTCTTTATTTCAATTTTTATGGACCATGGAAATCCAAATTCTCATCCTTGGACAACTTTGGCCGTCTTGGCGTCTTATTTAAGGTCGTCTAGTGATGAGGTTCTCTTCCCTCTTCCTCTCCCTTGACTTCTAGTTGTGAGCATTAATGGCCACACAACCCAACCCTCCGGAGGATGTCTCCCACGACTTCTATGCTTACTACAGGTTTACTCCCAGTAGAGACACGCCCAGCGACGCCAGAAACACCTTGCTAGTAGTAGGCGCCTTGATTGCCGCTGCGACCTTCCAATCAGGAATCAATCCTCCAGGCGGAGTTTGGCAAGACAAAACCACTGTGGATGGAGTCCTTACACATCCAGGGAAGGCCATCTTGGGTTCCGAGAAGGCTGCGTTCACAGTCTTTCTTTTCTTCAACACCTTAGCGTTTTCTTCTTCGCTGCAAATGATTAATAAAGAGTTATAGAGGTTTCATTTGCATCGAATGTTCATGTGGATAAATTGCACTGATTGTTTACACTCTCTTTGTCATCATGTCCTTGAGGGAAAAGAAATTGGTTGATAAAAAGGAAAAGAGAGAAGTTAGACAAAAATAGCTCCATGTTTGACATTAACTTTCCATTTGGTTAATTGTCCATGGTGTTCATATCTTTACTTTCTTTTTAGGATAAACTGTAAGGTTTCTCATTATTTAAGACCCATATTGTAAATTGTAAGATTAAAAAAATTAGAACATAATCAAATCACTTGGATGAGGGTTCAGCTTGAACCATCTGACTTAAATAACAGATCATGGATATTAACAATTATCCTGTAATTGGTGCATGAGTGGAAGTAATCAATCTCAGTGCTCCTTTCATCATATGCCATGAGAAATGAGTCTTCTGTATAATAGTTTCAGTTCCAGACTTGGTTAAAAATGGTTCCATAGCGTTGAATGCTCAACTCTTTTAGAGTTCCTTCTTGTGAACTTTGAGACCTTGGAGAACCTAAGCTGAATTCATTCAAGAGGGAAGGCTTTTCTAATGATGCAAAGAATGTTGTAAATTGAGGTGGGGAGGTTGGTGGTTGATTTGCCATTTCTTTGATAGTGGATTAAAACCTTCTTGTATAAGAGACGAGATCTCCAATGAGGAAGAGAAGAAAAAATAACAGACAATACTTTGCACTCAACAGAACATCTGAACTCCACCCATCTCATTAACAAAGTCCTACAAGGATATGCTTGGAATGACATTAGAGGTTGATGACTAAACAAAAAGGGAGCACAAATCATTTCCTTGAGCTTCCTCTCCAAAAACTCCCACGAGCATTCCCCTTCATACTGCAGAAAAAACATTCCTTCTCCCCCTCCATACAAACTTCCATGCCGACTCGATAATTACTTCAAAGTCTTTTACACCCAGTGAATCTCAAAAGGGGTAATAAACAAAGATACTCTCCCAGCCAAAGGGCACTGAATCAAGAGATGATCAACAATCTCCCCATCCCTTTTGCACACAGAGAAACCAGTGTAGAATGTTCCTGGCTCTTCTCACTAACTGGTTAGTTGTCTCAGTCCACATGAAGAAAGGCCTCCTGTGGAGCATTCGGCCCCCAGATTTCTATGGCTGGACAATCAATGTTTCTTCCTCTCACCAGCCCCCAGATTTCTATGGCTGGGCAATCAATGTTTCTTCCTCTCACCAGCCCCCTTAATTTGCCAACAAGGAATTTCTCATCCATGGACTGCCTTCAAAGTCCAAACAATCATATCCTCCCTACCGAAATACTGAATGTGGGCCCAAAAATGAGGGAGATAAAAACAAATGCTCCTTATTCTCCTTGATTTTAGATGGTCATCTCTTTTTGTCACTCTAATGATTCAAATTGTATGAGGTA
Organism: Vitis cinerea; assembly: GCA_022059055.1. NCBI lineage: Eukaryota > Viridiplantae > Streptophyta > Magnoliopsida > Vitales > Vitaceae > Vitis > Vitis cinerea. The sequence goes on along the minus strand of JAJJMJ010012097.1, from coordinate 8,582 downwards.
ACTTCGGAATCATATATAGACATGCTTACATGATTAATCTTTTGGTCTTTCTGGTTAAAAGAATCTTGGAACTCATTATACATGAACAATAAATACAAGTAATGGACGATACTTATGTCATGAGTTATTTTGTGAGAGCCCCCACTGCACAATTTGATGAAAGCTCATCTTTGAGAACAAGCTTTGCATTTTTTTGATACGTGATTTGGGCATATGGTTTGTTTGATGTACTAGTATCATAATTCAACTAATAGTCATTTTATTCTTTTCATACATAGGTTCAATGTGGCCTAGGACGAACTGGTTATCTCTGGGCTCATGAATCCTATGGTATATTCCCAGATATAATGACACTTACCAAGCCTCTTGCTGGAGGTTTACCCATTGGAGCTGTACTTGTGACTGAAAGAGTAGCCTCTGCAATAAAGTATGGGGATCATGGAAGCACTTTTGCCGGAGGGCCCCTTGTTTGTAAGGCTGCAGTTGCTGTTCTGGATAAAATCTCAAAGCCGACATTCTTGGACAGTGTTTCGAAGAAAGGTCAGTACTTCAAAGAACTGTTAATGCAGAAGCTGGGAGGAAATCCACATGTAAGGGAGGTACGAGGTCTGGGGCTTATTTTTGGGATAGAGCTGGATGTACCTGCCTCACCACTTGTAGATGCATGCCGAAACTCTGGGCTTTTGATTCTAACTGCAGGAAAAGGAAATGTTATTAGGATAGTGCCGCCATTGATCATCTCAGAGGAGGAACTGGAACTTGCTGCTGAGATCCTCCTCAAGTGTTTGCCTGTACTTGATAAGACTAAGTCAAAGTAGGAGACAGTCAATTTCTGTATTAACTTCCATTGTACGTGGGATTTTGTGATACAAATATTTATAGCTGTGTAGACTACATCTCACATAAATGGGAAGCCTATGCTTCTTGAATTATCAAGGCGGCTTTCATTACACCCACAAGCCAGTCAGCAGCACCAGCGAAAACCCAACAGGAAATATCATTCCCAAAATTCATCATGAAAGAACTTAAACCCTTTAAGACCCATTGGCCTATGTGTATTCTGTGTGATAAACGCAGCACTAGAAAAATCTTTCTTAACAATTTAGGTTTTGGATTGATTCCATTACTAGACCCCTACTCAACCAAGCAATTCAATCCTTGGCGTCAATGTAACCCAATTTCAACTCACTCTAAAATTTTCATACAAAAAAACTCACAATTTCCTAATAGGACCTACTTATTGCATAAGATAAATTTCCTAATATACAACTAAATCCATATGACATGTCTAGGAGGCCTTTATAAAATATGTATCCAATGTTAATTCTTGAAATTGGTATCGATTTGGATCTAATATTTAATTTTCCGTAATGCAAAAAGAAGTTTTGGTATGACATTCTCGTATTGCAACAAAAAATTATTCAAATTGTTTAGAAAAATAGGGATTAATTAGTCAATTAATTAATATTTGTAACATTAATAGTTTTTTCTTGTTTCAAAGACTATTAATTTATCAAGCTTTAATTTAACCCATCCTATGCTACACCAAATAATGATATATCTACCATAAAACAAGAACACATGCAAATGAAAGTAGAGAATATATATAATGGGGAGGTAGAAATTAGAAAAGAGAATTAAGAGAGTTGAGAGAATGAGATAATAAGAGAATGAGAGAAGACTTCTTTTCTTGAAATGTATCTTACATAGGGGATGAGAAACCTTTTTATAGGCTTTCCAAATGGCTTTCATTAATGAGTATTAATGGATGTCAAATAATATTTAATTAACATTTCATATAATAAATGTGGTGGCATTCACCACTTCATTTATAACACCCCACTTGGATGTCCACCACATTAGAAGAATATGCCTCATTGCTAGTAAAAAACCCTATGGGAAAATCTAGCAAAATAAAAAGAGTACAATATTCTTATAATTCTTTAAGTTGCACTTGGTCTGTTAGGACTACCTCATTAAAAACCTTGCTAGTAAATTGAATGAGACAAAACCTGGATGAAAGGAAAAAGAGTATAGTACACTAAAACCCTTTTACAAGCATACTCCCTCTCATGTTGATATCCTTGAGTTAATGCATTCCGATCTTGTATATTAACTTCTTGAATGTTGAGGTTGACAATGACTTGTGAATAAATCTGTTAGATTATCATTTGAGCTTATTTGTTAAACATCAATTTCACCACTCTTTTGAAGTTCATGTGTATAAAAGAATTTTGGTGAAATATGTTTGGTTCTATCTCCTTTAATACAAACCTCGTTTAGTCGTATAATACATGCAACATTATCTTCAAATAATATTGTCAGGTCACTTTTGATAAAGGAGAGTCCACATGATTCATGAATATGTTGGATCATAGATCGTAGGCATATACATTGATGACTAATTACTTCATGAATTGCAAATATTTCTTAATGATTTGATGATGTGACCAACATTGTTTGTTTGAAAGATCTCCATGAAATAGCAGCATCATTGTAATTAAACATATACCTTGTTTGTGATATAGCCTTATGTGGATTTGAAAGGTATCCTGCATCTGCATATTCAAGCAATTGTTACTTTGATTCCTTTGAGTAAAATAGACCTATATCAATAGTTCCATGCAGGTAACAAAATATATGTTTGATACCATTCCAACGCCTTCAAATTGGAGCGTAATTGTATCTTGTTAATAAATTGATAGAAAAAGTAATGCATGGGCATGTACAATTGACAAAAAACATAAGTACACCAATAGCCCTAAGATATGGTACTTCAGGACCAAATAATTCTTCACATTTTTCACAAGTACGAAATGAGTCCTATTTCACATCAAGTGATTAGACAACCATTGGAAAACTTAAAAGATATGTTTTATCCATATAAAAATGCTTCAAAATTTTCTTAATGTATGTTGATTGATGTATTAAAACTTCCTGTGGAAAATGCTTGATTTGTAGACCGATACAAATTTTGTTTTTCCATGATCCTTCATCTCAAATTCCTTTTTCAAATGATATGTTGTTCTTGTGAGCTCTTTTGGAGTTCTAACAAGATTTAAGTCATCAACATACACTACAATAATTGCAAATCTGATTCCTAATTTCTTAATGAAGATGCATGGACATATAAGGTTATTCACATACCCTTCTTTTAGCAAGTATTCACTAAGACGATTATACCACATGCATCCAAATTGCTTTAATCCATACAAGGATCATTGTAACTTGATTGAGTACATGCTACAAGACTTTGTATTATTTGCTTCAAGCAATTTAAATCCTTCAAGGATTTTCATGTACATATCATTATCCATGGATCCATATAAATATGTTGTAATAACATCCATTTGTGAGAAACCTTGTACTACTAATCGTGCTTTATATCTTATGACCTCATTATTCTTATTACACTTTCATATAAATACCCATTTATACCCAACAGACTTTATATCTTTAGGTGTTTAGACTATAGGTCTAAAAACTTCTTGTTTTGTTAATGAGTTTAAGTCTATCTGCATAACTTCTTTCAATCATTTTTATGTCGGCATTCTTCCACATTTCATAGTTCGAGATCTTCATCATTTCTTATGATATCAGAGACCACTTGGAAAGCAAAAATGTTGTTAATAATAATATTATTTTGATCCCATGTTTCTCCTATGTGTACATAACTTATTGAAATCTCAAAATTTTTAGGTACCTATGCCTTTTTAGGGGCTACTTATTCAATATGTGTCTCTTCAATGGTTTCTTGTTCAACATGTGCCTATTTAGGGGCTTTCTATATTATTTGTGCCTTTTCTAAGACAATAGATTTGTTAATTTTAGATTGATTAGTCATTTTGATAGCCTCTTCTAAAGTGCTAAGTTTTCTTGTATTCTCCTATTCCAGGGAGTTAGATCGTTTGAGCCGATAAGTCTAACACACTTTAGGCGTATCTTAGATTCATTTGTTAACTGTTCTATAGGGACATTAATTTGTGTTGAAGTCTTTGTAGCCAGGATATATGACTTTGTCATTTTTTTTTTGTATCAATACATGCATCTAGTAATTGATTTCTAAGATTTTGCAAATGAATGATCATTTGAACTTCTAGTTCATATTGATTTGTATGAGGATCAAGATGGGACATAGTATATGCGTTCCAAGTAATTGATCGTCATTCTTTAGAAATTGGATTTTCTCCCCCTAATGATAGGAAAACACTCCCATTGAAATGACAATTTACAAAGCATTTTGTAAAAGCATTGTCTGTCAAAGGTTCAAGATATCTTATGATAGATGGAAAATCAAAACTTACATAAATCCTAAGTCTTTGTTGGGGACCCATTTTAATGCATTGTGCAGTTGCAATTAGTACATATACTGCACAACCAAAGATTCATAAGTGAGAGATATTTGGTTGTTTTCCAAATATGAGTTGTGAAGGAGAGTATTCATGGTAAGTTGTAGGTCGAATACGGACTAAAGTTGCGGCATGCATAATAGCATGTCCCCAAGCGGAAGTAGGTAATTTGGTTTTCATTAGTAAGGGTTGAGCTATTAATTGAAGATGTTTGATAAAAGATTATGCTAAACCCTTTTGGGTATGAGTATGAGTAATAAGATGCTAAATATTTATCCTTATTGACATGTAGTAGTTAATGAATGTTTGAGAAGTACATTTGTTGGCATTATCAAGACATATTGTCTTAATTGGATAATATGGAAATTGTGCTTGTAATTTGATTGTCGACTTTCTTTTTATAATAATTTGAGGAATTGTTACCATAAGAACCATGGTATCGGGGATTCCTTCCACGACCACGACCACGAGCATGTCCTTGTCCTAGTCCATGTCCACGAGTTTGGGACGATATTGCATTCACTTTAGAGAATTGTTTAGATCTAGTTAGATAAGATTAACGATTTCTCATCAAAATCTCATTATTTTGTTCAACAACAGGAAGACATGCCATTAATTCAAAGTATTTTGTCTATGTTCTCGATATTGTTTCCGCAGGAGCACTTCGAGGTGTGAAATATATTAATTTTTTTTCTAACATGTCTTATTCTGTGATTTTTTATCTACATAGCTTTAATTGAGAACTAATTTTGAATAATGCGAAGTTATATTCACTAACAGTTTTAAAATCTTGTAACCGTAAGTGCGTCTAGTCATATCGAGCTTTTAGGAGAATCATAGTTTTTTAGAGGTCATATATTTTCTTCAAATTACTCCATAGGGTAAAAAAGTCTTTTACTATAAGATACTCATTTTTTAAATCTTCATGGAGATGATGAAAAAGGAAAATTAGTGCTTTTGCATGATCCTACAGGGATGTTTGATTTCTTTCTTTGATCGTAACTCTAAGATTCATTGCATCAAGATGTATTTCAGCATCAAGGATCCAAGATAGATAGTTCTTTCCTGAAATGTCAAGTGCCACAAAATTCAACATTGTCAAATAACTTTAGATATATGCAAAACAATATTATTAGAATCAGTTACAATAAAATAATAACATTAGTATAACTTTTAATTATAATCAAAACTAAATAATTTGCTTATAGATTTTGACAATATATATAACATAATTTAAACGAACAAAATCAATAGTAATATAAATATGTAAAATTTATTCTATCAAACAACCTCAAGTTTAAGATAGAGAATTACCTTTAGAGTAATTTGTATTGATAACATGTTGTTAAATGCGAATAAATGTAAATGAAAGTAGAGACAAATATATATATATATATATATATATATAGTGAGGAGTTAGAAATAAGAGAAGTGAATTAAGAGAGTTGAGAGAATGAAAGACAAGAAAAATGAGAGAATGAGAGAATACTTCTTTTCTCGGAATGCATCTTACATAGGGGTTGAGAAGCCTTTCTATAGGCTTCCAATAGTTTAATTTGTAACTGCTTGTGGTATCATGGAAGAAGGCATCTTATAATTTGCCAAATGTTTGTCATCCAATTTAAGTCAAGTTTTTGATTGATTTATCTTAGCATGACTATCACTATTAAGTGATTTTTCAACTTTTTAAAATTATTTTCTAAATTTTATGAAACATCTTATTTTTCTTCTAATTTCTTTTTTTATGTTCAAAATGTTTTTTAAAAGTAACAACAATTAAACAAATTTATGTAAGAAAAAAACAGTTTAGGTGGTGTTTGTTTGTTTTTTCTTAAATTCTAAATGGAATTTAAAACTAAATAGTGTTTAATAGTATTAAGTATTAAGTTGTTTATTTTTATAACATTTAATTTTTATTAAGCATTAAAAGATAAAAAAATTAACATATTACTATTTTTATTTAAAAAAAGCTAAATATTTTGGTTTTTTCTATCCGACCAAAAAGTTATAATAAGTTATAAAAAAGTAAAAAAACAAAGAACTTAAAAATCTAAAAGCAATTTACTCTTAGTAAAAAGTTGAAAAAACAAACAACTCAAAACTTATAATCCATAAAGTGGAAAAACATTGTTTACTTTTTATTTATTTATATATATATATATATATATATATTGCTTAAATAGAAATGACAATTTAATCACCAAATTTAAATAGAAGTGAAAAATTTTCATATTAAAATTCAATATTTACTTTCAAAAGTCATATTTATTATCATTGTACTTCATACTATTACCAATGTCATTAATTTCGTCACTTATATGCTATTTTCTTATAAAACAAAACCACCTATTCTAATTTTAATATGTTCATTGTTAATTGTTTTTCCATTCTAATTATCAAAATGTTACTTTTTGGTCATTTTTCATCACTTTTTAGGGTTCTATGGAAATTTGGTTGATAATGATATTTTTATTCATATTTTGGTAAAATTGACCATGAATATCATATTTTCATTTTGGACATTTTTGGTCTTGTGGGCTTATTTAAAGCATTCTCTTCTATCTTGCTCTGCCTTAACTTTCATAGTTTATTTTGATGAGACTCTTGCATCTTTAGCTTTGGAATGACATGCCATACAAAATTTTTGAATTAAAAATAAATTATATTCTAGACTTTAATGGGAATTCATTTTATAGAGAGTATTTCTTTCTATTATTTTCATATTTTTAAAATAATTTTCAAAACTTTATTCTACTTAAAAATAAATAAAACCAAAAGATCTTCATGACAAATTTATACATGGTAATTAAATTAAAAGCATGACTAAAGAAGACTCTTAAGAAGATGCATGTAAGAATAGGGATGACAATGAGATAGATTTTTTCGAGTACTTGTTCTATCCTACCCTTAAAGCACAGGTTTGAAATTTAAATAAACGAGTTTGAATTTTTTTTAAAAACTTAGGATTGGTTTGAAGTGGATTTAGGTATTGTTTTGTTCCATCCCACCTTGTCTTGCCTCACCCCAACTATATATAAAATTTAATTTAAAAAATGAATTTAATTTAAATTTTATTTTCCTATTTTAATATATAATAATAATAATAATAATAAAATTCTTTTAAAATAATAATATTATAAAATATTATAATATTTTAATCATTTATAAAATATATTTATATTAATGTAATTAAAAAATTTAAAATAATTTTTTAAAAAATATAAAAAAAAAAAAAGTTAAACGAGATGTCTTATTTAATTTTTTTTTTAATAGGACAAGGATGAGAAATATTTTGAATAAATGAGACAGGATTGGGATGGGATTGACCTGTCTTGAACCCGCTATATTACCATCCTATGAAATAAAAGAAATAAAAGAAAAGATAAAAATAAAAGTTGTAAGGAGATCTCCTAAGAAAAGATAGAAATTTAACATTTGGAAAACCTATCAACATTTTATACGGGGAGGCTTGCTTTGTCTTTTTGGGTTGACTAATTGACTTGGAATTTAGTGGAAGAGGCAAACAATGATTTGAAAAATCAAACGGGGACTGGGGAGAAATATGTTTTGTCCTTTTGGTTTGGATGCGTTCAGTTGAGTTGGAATTCAGCGGGAGGAACAATCAATGATGGAGAAAGAATCAATGATCAACAAAGGAATCAATGAATGCATCAACGAAGACCAGCTTAACTTAATTTCACCCAAGTAAATATGTTTAATCAAAGATGGAGAAAGAATTTGACTGAAAAATAAATTTTATTAAAAGTAGTTACAATGATTTATGTATTCAACCTTACATAACTTAATTTTATTGTTAATTGCTTTTCACTTTCTTAAACTTCTTATCAAAATGTTTATTTCTTTTCGTCAATTTTCATGACTTTGTGTCTTTTTATTTTATTTTATTATTATTTATTTTAATTTTGTGGAACATGGAAATCCCAATTCTCATCCTTGGACAAATTTGGCCCTCTTGGCGTCTTATTTATGGTCGTCTAGTGATGACGTTCTCTTCCGTCTTCCTCTGCCTCGACTTCTAATTGTGAGCATTAATGGCCACACAACTCAACCCTCCGGAGGATGCCTCCCACGACTTCTATGCTTACTACAGGTTTAATCCCAGTAGAGACACGCCCGACAGCGCCAGAAACACCTTGCTAGTAGTAGGCGCCTTGATTGCCGCCGCGACCTTCCAAGCAGGAATCAATCCTCCAGGCGGAGTTTGGCAAGACA
>JAJJMJ010012093.1:0-10341 GCA_022059055.1 Vitis cinerea | reverse complement strand
GCATTTAGAGGATATAGATGATTTGAGGAATTATTGTCAAGGTCATTCTTTCACCGAGTTAGAAAGAATGCCTAAAATGGTGTCTTAAGTTGGCCAAATGCATGAGCCTAAGGTTGTTTATTATTCCTCACAAGGTGAGCCTAAGGTTGGAGAAGATTCAAAAAGACTTCCTTTGAGGGGGAGGGATTTCCCAAAATAGGACGCATTTGGTGAATTAGTCTATTGTTTGCATGGAGAAAAAGAATGGGGGCTTAGGTATCAGAAATCTATCTAGGCTTAATAAGGCTCTTCTTAGAAAATGGTGTTGGAGATTTCCTTTGGAGCATGATTCTTTATGAAAACAAGTGATTATAGGGAAATATGGAGAGGAAGAGGGAGGCTAGTGTTTTGGTGCTTCAAGGGAGGATTATGGAGTGGGGCATTGGAAGGCAATTGGAAATGGGTGGATGGAGTTTAGCAAAAGGGTGGCTTTTAAGGTGGGGGATGGTAGAAGAGTGCGGTTTTGGAAGGATAGGTGGTGTGGAGAGAATTCCTTGGAAGAGGCTTTTCCAAGCTTGTACTCTCTTACCTCTTCTAGAGATGATTGAGTAGCTTAGTTGTGACATCAGTCTAGGGAATTGGGTTACTAGAACCTTGTATTCACAAGACCTAACAATGATTAGGAGATGAAATAGGTGGAAGCTTTTTTCAGAAGGTTACATGGTCAAGTGCTTAGTAGGGACAATGAGGATATCATGTCTTGGTAGGTTTCAAAGAAATAAGTCTTTCTACTCTTCCCTAGTTCCTTGCAATGGTAGAGGGTTCCCTTCAAGCTTAGTTTGGAATCCTTGGGTTCCAAAGAGAGTGATTTTTTTTTTCTTGGGAGGCTATTTGGGGAAGAATTCTAACTATGGATCAACTAAACAAGAGGGGTTGAATTTTACCAAGAAGGTGTTTTTTGTGTAAAGCAGAAGAAGAATCAGCAAATCATGTGTTTATTCATTGTCCCAAGGCAGCTATGATTTGGCACCTTATTTTCACTCTTTTTGGTGTTTAGTGGGTTATGCCCAATTCTATCAAGGAAACCATCCTTAGTTGAAATAGCTCCTTTGTTGGAAAGAAAATAAAAAAGGCATGGAATGCAGCCCCTTTATGTTTATTTTGGACCTTATGGAATGAGATAAATAGAAGAGTTTTTGAAGATATCAAATTAGCGGATCAATCTATTTTACGGTCTTTTTTGTACATGTTTTCGGATTGGGTTAGGGTGCATGTAAATTGTACATCATGGTTCATTTTCGATTTCATTGATTGGTTGGGATGTAAGTAAGAGGGTGATTTTTTACTATTCCTTTTCTTTTTGGCCTTGTTGTCTTGTATACATCATGTATACTCTCAAGTGTACATCAGGCTTTCTTAATACAATTGCTTTTACTTATCAAAAAAATGCATGACCTTATACATGATCTTGCCCAATCAAATATAGGAATTGAGATCCTCATTTTAAGAGATGGTGTGAATGATATCTCAAAAAGAGTTCATCACGTTTCATTGTTTGGACCATTAAGTCTTGCAATGAAGGCTTTAAAGGCAAAATCCATAAGGACCTTTCTTGTGCTCTCGTACCATGATTGTGAAGATGGTCTAATTGTAAATATAATACTTTCAAATTGTAAGTTTTTACATGTGTTGAGGCTAGATAGGATGAAAATTGAAAAGGTTCCAAAGTCTTTAGGCAAGTTGAGTCATCTAAGGTATCTCGATCTTTCCCATGGCATTTTTAAGGTGCTCCCAAATACTATTGCAAGGTTAAAGAATTTGCAAACTCATAAAATAGTTGGTTGTAGCAATCTTGAAGAATTTCCTAAAGATATAAGAGAATTGATTAATCTTAGGCACTTGAAGAATGATAAATGTGGAAATTTGACTCTTATGCCATGTGGAATAGAGAGCTGACTTCACTTCAAAGCCTATCAGAATTTGTTGTTGGGAATTGGAAAAGGCGCTCAAGAGATCATCAAATTGGTAGCTTGAGTGAATTGAAGTGGCTTAATCAGCTTAAAGGAAAACTATGCATCAAAATTATTTGGAATATGAGGAATGTTGTATTGGAATCCAAGAGACATTTGAAGGGAAAACACATTTAGTCCTTGAGATTAGAATGGTGGGATTGAGAAGCAAATTGGGGTGAAGACTGGCCCAATATTCATATGCTCATATTGTCCACTTCTAGTAGAAAGATGCGAAAAGAAAACAGGTGAAGACTGGCCCAAGATTGCTCGTCTCCCCAAAATTCATATTTACTAGTGATGAAGACTGAACTGATAAAGAAAGCTATTTCAGGTCTGAAATCCACTCTTGTTCTCCTTTTTAAGTTTATTTCATAATTAATTTTATTATTTTACAATCAGTATTGTGCTTGTGGTAATTCTCATATGCATAAGCATATAAAGAAAAATTCATTTTGTTATTTATGTTCACACCCTATATGTTGATGAAATGCTTAAATTTATTGGGTCATGTGCAATTAAAGAGGCGATCAGTTGTAATTGAAAGTCATGCTACTACCTTAAGTTTTTCATCCTAAGAAATTGTGAAAATGTTATGATTGATTTATTTACAAAATTCATATGCATTAGAGTATAAAGAAAAAAACTTTTTGTTATTCATGGTCTCACTATATATGGTTATGAAAGGCTTAAATTTCTAGTGTCATGTACAATTAAACAAGCAACCAATTGGTAATTGAAGACCAAATTAGTCATTCTACTTTAAATTTTGCATCCTAAGACTTTATGAAAATGTTATGATTTATTTATTTTCTATTTTGTTGCAGATTTCACCTCACTTAAGAAGAATGTGATTATTCCTTAGCCCAAAGCTTTTTCGTGTCCTAGAAATTCGTATGTGCTAGATAGATAAGGCATTGATTATTCTTCATAATTTCTGCTCTCCTAAAAGAGCTTCTTCTCTCCTCAGATTCAGGTGTGTAATTCTAACAATCTTCCTCCATTTTAGGGTTGCACTAATTTTATTTTACTATCACTGTTTTGAGAATCATACTCTCTATTTTCAATATTTTGGTAATTCTCATATGCATAGATATAGTAATCCAGTAGTGCAAATAAGAAACAATTAACCGTTTAAGAATAAAATTATGTTGTGTCACATAAGTAATCATGCAATTTTTATTCACTCTTCACATGTTTCAGAAAAGCCTTATAGTACTAAAGGTTTTCAATCTTCAAGGATATCAACGGTTAGTGTTTCATAAAATCAATGGTTAGTAATTGCTTGCTTGTTACTTCATGTTTGCATTATACATATTTGGAAAATTTATATGTTTAAATATTTTATTGCAGTTGTAATTGTTGAGAAATCAAAGCAAAACCAGATAGTGATATGGCTATGACACTTCATTGTTGAGTAGTCAAAGCAAAACAAAATAATGTGGCTGTGATGCCTCACTCCTCTAAAGTCATTGGAAAGTGAGGATTGTCATAGACTAATATCTCTCTCAGTAAACTTTTGTATCTCACTTCCCTCAGTCTATTGAAAATTCAGAAGTGAATTAAGTATCTCACTACCCTTGAAGCTTTGGAAGTTGTCTCTATATTTAGAGTTTCAAATTGTTGATTGCCTTGACAACTATTGAAACTTGTTGTAATTGTACCAAAAAGAAAATGTGATGATCCGTTTGAGTTTTCTCAAGTTCTCACAATTATCATTAATCACAAGGACAGATGATTTGTAAATTACTCACTCTCTTTAATTCAAGCATGCTATCTATGTTATGCTTTAGGTTTCGAATCTAACCTTTCTCTTTGTTTTTGATGGCTTGATATTTTTTATCATCTTACTATCTCTAGGACCTATACTTGGTTTTCTCATATGCACTAGCATGTACAAAGGAGAAAAAATCTACATTGCTTGCTTTCCATCTATAGTATTCCTATATGTATGTTGTCAAAAACTATGATATTGTATTAGTTGGAATTAAATTAGGATTAGTATTTGTGGATTCAAATGAGGATTAGCTAGTTAGATTATAATATAATTAAGATTTGAGTCATAATAGGTTATTAGAGTCTTAGTAGAATTTTGAATGTTATTATAAGAATTAGAGTCAATGTTGTCAAAGGCGATCGTCTGGTTTGCCTAGGCCACCAGGCAAAGTAAGAAAAATAAAAAATGCCTCTTGAAGACACAAGCGAGACGACGCCTAAGCGGTCACCTTAGGATAAAGTTTAAGGAGTAATAGCAATTGCCTTTTTCATAAGGCTGAAAACTTGGAAAATAAAATAAAATATTAAAAATAAAGTTTGGAAAGTTTAGATATGGAGGAGCTGAAATGTTGATAACAAAGCCTTAACAAAATGAGGGGAAAAAAAAAAGAATAACAAGATTTAGGGCTTAAGAAAAAGACGAGATGGAGGGAAGAAGAAAAGAAATTCTTGTGTTACATTTTAGCAAGAAGAACACAAGGTGGAAGGAAGAAGATTTCAGCGGCTACGTGGATCACTTTGGCAAGGTTTTCTCTTCTTTCTCTTCTCTATAACTCTTCTTATGTCTTTTGTTTTCTGTTATTCATGATTTGAAGTTTTGAACTATGAAGCCAACCTTTTTTTAAAGAAAAAAAAACATGTTATGACTGGCTGACTGTTGCACCTTTTAACTAACCCGTTTTTATTTTATTTTATTCTTTGCAAAGAAAAATATTATCTTTGTTTGTGTTTTGAAGAAAGAAGACTGCCCTCTTTTACACATTTCATAGCTATTGACTATTGTTTTTTTATTTTATTCTCTGGAAAGCAAGAACTTGTCTTTGCTTTGCTTGTGATGTGAAGACTCACATGGGCCCATTTTTTTTTATGTTTTTTACTTTATGCTGTCACTAGAATACTGCACACTACAAAACTGCCTGCAACAGTGTCACTACACAAAAAGTTGACCATTTCCTGCTACCACGATACATTGTAGAGACCCATACTCTACCTTCCTAAGACAAATATTTTTTTATGCCTGTAATAGTTCCACTACATAGTACACACTATAGAGATTTTAACAATTTTTTGTTGCCACTGCACATTTGCAGAAAGCCATACTCCACCCTGAGACTCATCATTTCAACGGGTCCCACCACTTTCACCATTTATAAGTTCTTATCATTGAAAATGTATCATTCAGGACCATACTTCTTACATGAGAATTTTATTATTTATAATAAAAAATAAAAGTGTTTTGTATTTCATAACTTTTTTACATTGTTGTCTTATATTTCTTATATTTTTAATTTTTAATTTTTAATTCTTTCTTTTAAAAAAAACCAAATTTAGATTTTGGAAATGGCATCAAAAGATGGCATGTCATCAAAAGGTTCGAACAAAAAAGATCTGGCTTGAAAATATATTTTTTTGAAAGATCCTAAAGATACAAATTCAATTACATGTTTATTTGGTGAGAATGAGACAAAAAGTGGAATTTTTATAACAAAGCAACATCAAATAGGAAAAAAAGGAAATGCTACAAGGTGTTTAAAATGTCCATAGAAAGTAAGAGAAGAGCTTGAGCAGTATATGACTAATAAAATAAATAAAAAAGACAACTATAGTTCTTTTCCTAAATTTGGTAGCTTAGAAAACATTGTTGATATTGATGAGAAAGAGGAACTTGAAGAAATCAATTTGAATGGAAAAAAAATGATTGATAATAGAAGAAGAGGCATAGGAAGTAATAAGAAAATGAAGTCAACAACAAAAGGTCCCATTGATGCTTTTGTGTCTCAAAAGCCAAAAAAAGTAATTCAACTTCGGAAAGAGGGAAAGATGAAACAAAGTTCTTTAAATGATGTGTTTGATAAAAAATAAAAATAAAAAAAGAGAAAGTGTATGTCAATACATTGGTCGATTCTTTTATCAAGCAGGAATATTATTTAATTGTGCAAATTTAGATAGTTTTACATGGATGGTTAAAGCTATCAGACAATATGGTCCAAATATGAAACCTCCAAGTTATCATGAATCAAGAGTTCCAATCCTTTAAACAAAAGTGGAGTACACAAAAAAATTATTAAAAGATCATAATGTTGCATGGATGAAGTGTGGAGTTTCTATTATGTCTAATGGGTGAACAGATAGAAGAAATCAAACCTTGATGAATTTTTTGGTAAATTGCCCGGTTGGAACAAATATGAAGTTGTGGATAGATGTAAAGAGACTATCAAAAAGTCATTTAACGAGAATGAGGATAAGTACAAGGGGATATTCTCTATCATTGATAAGAGATGGGAAAATCAACTCCATCGTCCCTTGCATGCAATAGGTCACTTCTTCCAGAATTTTTCTATGACAACCCTTGTGTGAAGTTTAATGAAGAAGTGACATCAGGATTATATTCTTGTATAAATAGGTTAGTTTCTGACATTGATGTGCAAGATAAGATCATTCGTGAGTTGTAGATTTATAAGAATGCAGAAGGTCTCTTCGGTATTCCAATAGCCATTAGATCAAGGAAGAAGCTAGCTCTAGATATAAACTATAAAGTACTTTAAGAAAGTTTATATTTCTAAATAATATATTGAATTACTTATTTTGATAGCTATTAGATCAAATATTACTTGCTAGTCTACTAATTTTTTATTTACATTTGAAACATTGTAGTTGAATGGTGGAAACCATATGGCAACACAACCCTAAATTTACAACAACTAGCCATAAAGATTCTTAGCTTGACTTGTAGTGTATCCGATTGTGAACGTAATTAGAGCATGTTTGAGCACGTAAGTATTTAATACTTTGTTTATTATATAGTATGTAAATTTATAAAATTAGAAATTTTATTAGTTAAGTAACTTAAGTTGTTATAACTAATATAACTTGTGGTAACATTTACTAATAAATGTTTATAGATTCATACCAAGAAAAAGAACAAACTAGAGCAAAAACGGCTAAATGACTTGGTGTTTGTTAAATACAACCAAGCTCTTAAAGCACAATATGATAGATGCAATGTCATTGACCCCATCTCATTAGTAGATATTGATGAAAGTAATGAGTGGTTGATTGGAAAAATAAGTGAAGAAGACACCACCATTCATGCGGAGGATGACTTGGTTTTTGAGGATGATAGCTTGACATGGGGTGCAATGGCAAGTGCATCCGGTGTTGGAGATGCAAATATTTCTACTAGACTTCGACCAAGATCAAAGACAAGTTTAAAGGGTGATTTAGTGGCTGCTACTTCACAACCTGATTTTGAAGAGAAAGAGAGCAATGTAGAGGATGATAATGAGATAGAGGGATACCAATCTAGTCTTGATGGTAGTGGTGACAATTTTAATTTCAATGATGACTACAACGATTATACTTAAAGCTTCTTTAAGATGTTCATTATCTTATTTTATTTCTTATTTTAATTTTTGGATGTTTGGAACCTTAGAATATGCATATGGACATGATGAATTTATCTAAATAGTATGACTTTTCTTATGATTTGGGGTATTATATTTAACACTTTGAATGATTATTACTATTTTTTTAATTTTATAAGGCATCATAGGGGATGAAAATTTAGTAATATTGAATATTGAAGAATATTTATATTGGTTAAGTATAGAATAGGTAAAATGGTAAATATATATATATATATTATTGTATCGCCTTATAATAATTAGGTGATCACCTTAATTTTCGCCTTTCGCTTCAAGCTAAAAGGGGTCCTATTGCCTTGGCATCACCTTTTGCCTATGACAACACTGATTAGAGTCATAATAGGTTATTAGAACCTTAGTAGACTTTGGATTTCTTAGAGAAGCTTATAAATAAGGCTAATCGATGTAAATCAAAGTAATGAATAGATGAATTGATTGATATTAATAATATTATGTTGAGACTCCATTGATTTTCTTCTAGGTGAGACTCTTAGAATGCCTTAGTGAGACTCTAAGGGTTCCATCTTTTCTTCATCATTTCTTTTTTCTCCTTTTTTTTTTTTGTTATTTTATTTTTCCTTACCATAAACTTTATTCCTTGTTATTCTCCTTACACCTAAAAACAAAACCCTAGTCCACCTACTTTTGAGTGTAGGCAATCATCCCAGGGTTGTCCTTCATCAATTACTTATCATTCAATTCGATAAAAATTGCTATACTCTAGTTGGAGATTTGACTTTTCTAATTTTCTTATCTAGTAGAACACCGGCCTATAGGTGTTTGTAAAAATCTATTCATCATGAAATTATTACTTCCTATTTAATATGCTAAAAATTGTTATAATCCATTTGGAGTTTTGATTTTTCTAATTTTCATATGTTGTAGAATACCAACAATTTGAGCGATGAGTTATAATCTTATTGAATTGTAGGACAATTTGATCACTAGTAATTAACATATCTATCGGTACACCATAAACGATATTTCTAACGGATATATCGGCGATCAATGCCCCGTTTGAGGGAACTCAAACCCCCACCCCCCAACAAAAGGTTTGGAGGGCACTCAGCTTACCACTGGAGCAAGTTTGCCCCTTGATAATTATTTTGCACCACATATATATATATATATATTAAAAGTTATCATATAAACAAAATATTAAAAGAATACTTTAAACAACAAATTAATTATAATTATTTTATAATTAAATGAAAATTTTTCATTTAATTGATTAGCAAAAATATAAAATTTATCATGATAATTTTCTTCATAGTGTTTTTAATATCATTACTATATTAATTAAATATTAAAAAAAATATGCATTTATCATCATGTATTTTATATTATTTAATACAATTGAATTAAATGTATCATAGTTTTAAAATTAAAATATTTTAAGATTAGACATATTATAATCAAATATCATTATATTATTATTGAATGACATTTGATGTAATTTAATAATCAATGTACACTTATAAAATTTATATTTTATATATATATCAATTTCTTCAACAAAATAACTTTAAAATGTCCATTATACTTCTAATTTCATTTCTAAGGGGTTTTTTTTTTTTTACTTTACTTTTTTATAAATTTTGATCAATTTTAAGTCAACCGATATTTTATGTCAAAATATTCATCGATATATCTCTAATATATCCATAAAATTGAAGTACCAATATATCTATAATTACCGATATTTTTATCCTTGTCAATCACCTCCCTTCATTGAAATTTGTCGAGGATTGGAGTACACAAGCAATAACAGTAAAGGGTCTTCTTCATCATCTTTAGTTTCATCAAGAGGAAATTTTTAGAAATTTTTTTTCCTATTCCTACCATACTCCAACTTGATAATTAAAGTAACGAAACATATTTATTAAAATGATATTCTTTATCTCATGTTTGTTAGTATGATCTTCTTTTGTCATGTTTACTTTCTATATATTTGAAAGTAAAATTTTATTACGGATGTGATAGTTTTCTTAACAATGTGAAAAGGGATGATGGTGAGGATGGGATGGATATTGCCCATGCCTCCGAAATGTCAACAATCTATTCAAGGCTGGTGCAGAGGAGGAGAGTCAACTCACTTGCATCATACTCTCTCTTCTCTTCTCTTCTCTCTTTAGTTGTTTTTTCAGGGTCATATTTATTATTCAAGTTTTCATATCCAACTTCTTTTTTTCCTTTTTGTCTCTTTATTATGATAATCAATCTTTAGAAACTACTATGCTTTGTTTACGAATCTTATCTTCTGATTTTTATAGGCAGTAGAACAAGTTGCATAATCAAAAAATTCCTTGGAGTTGAGGCTTTTCACATTATCATCATTTGATGATTCTTACACCAATGTGTAGGTGATAGATTGATCTTGTAGCAATTGTTTGATTGCTATTGAAACTAAGGTGATAGAAATTGTTATTTTGACTTGTAATTGACTCCAATGTTAGTTAAAGAGGTATGGGTGTATTTTTAATTGTCCAACCTCATACTGCTTCTATTCAAGTAAATACATAATTCACATGTGAGATGAGATCTAATTTTTTAAATTGTTGGTACTAATCAGTTGATATAACTTCAATCATTTTGGCTGATGATAGAAGTTTATAATGAATGTATTACAGCTTGCAAGTGAAATTTAGTGCTACTTGGTCATGACACGTAAAGTTATCTTCCATTTTCCTCAATTCTTTTGACATTAATTTTTATGCATGTTGAAATCATCAATATGACAACACCATATACCTACCATCATATACTATATTGATTTTTAATAAGGGCCTATAAGCTTTAAGTCTATGTAGGGTCTAGTATTTAACCAACTTTACATTGCCGTTATGCATTTGTTATCATCTTTATGACTTTGCAACCAAATTGTAAATAACCTTTATCATCTGTTTATAGTTTTGATATAATGGTTTTTATTT